>OX328125.1:41845708-41965708 GCA_946811695.1 Gonocerus acuteangulatus
GAGTTCGTTAACCACCAAAATCGGTCCACCGGGAGGGGGGGTTTACCCCCGGACCTAAAACACTAATTTGACCATGCCAGCCGTAGTTTTTGTTATATTTCAACGAAACTTGGTATTCTTTATCTAAAGAGAGAAATACGTTGTAAAAATAAACTAAATCGGTTCATTAGGAGGGGGGGTTTACTCCGGACCCACAATACCAATTTGCCACTGCCAGCCGAAATTTTTGTTACATTTCAACAAAACTTGGTATTCATGGTGGTAATCAACAGAGAAAAATGGGTTGTAAAAATAAACTAAATCGGGTTATTTGGAGGGGGGGGGGGGTTTACTCCGGACCTAAATATACTCATACCGGTCGTAATTTCTGCTGTATTGTAACGAAACGCGGTATACATCGTGGGTATCTCATGAGAAAAGTGTTGTCAAAATCAAGTAAATCGGTCTATTGGAAAGGAGGGTTTCATTACAATTAGCCTGCCAGACGTAGGTTCCCAAAGCCGCCGCAGGGAGCGCTATCTCCCACTAGGGGGACTGTATCCTGTTCCTGCGTCAGATCAAAAGACGGAAAATGAAGTTTTTTTGTATTTATTAAGTAGTACAGTATCATGTATTAACATAACTCTGGAAGCAAATTATTTACAAAATTAATAATTGAACAGTCCTCATAAGAAATGTAAATGAGCAGAACTATTCACGTTTTTATTTTATTTATATAGGTTATTTACGGCAAATTATTCAGTAATGTAGTCTACACTACAAAAATTCTGAGGAAAGTGCTTAGTTATGCAGCTCCTGCGTGACGGAATTTTTTTAATATTAAGGAAATTTTATTTCAGATATCCATGGGAAGATGAAGTAAATTCTCAAGGGGAACTTTTTTACGTACTCCATTACCCTTTCTCAAAGGATTTTCTGGAATCAAATCAAGACGTTTTAGATTATGATGATGAGTGTGATAAGACCAGTACAGGTTCTCTCTTCTTTTTTTTTTCTTTTTTTTTTATTTATTTTTATGAGAAATGTCCAAAGATCATTAATTTTGTTGTCCATGGATTTAGGAATTCTTGGTCGGTTAATGAGGAGGAGAAGTACCCGACGTAGCTTTAGAAAGAAAGATGATAAAGGAATTAGTAAAAGTGTTTCGGAACTGCCTAATACTTCAGTCGATAGAAGCAGGCCTTCAACATCAAAGAAAGAAACGGTTATTTACTTTTTTATTCAGTAATTAATTAAATTAATATATTTATGTTTCTTTCTTTCTGTAAAATATTTTCTGATCACATTACTGTTTTTTCTGTTATTCAACTAATCTGACACATACTTCGATTTCTGGCAATAATTTTAGTTCTAGTCCAAATATATATATATATATATATATATATATATATATATATATATATATATATATATATATATATATAGACTAGAACTTCATCATCATGGCAGAAAATTTCGCCTAGTTGAGAAATCAGTTCAGTAGAATCGAGGCCTGTGAGCTTATATATCGGCGGAAGTTGTGTCTTGTCTTTAAGCAAATATATCAGCTTAGCGGAACTCTGGCCATAGAAACTTTGAGCTGATTGATCAACTCGGCAACTTATTGGCGTATTTTGTGTTGTCTCCAAAGGAAAACAATTGTTTTTTAGACCATATTCTTAACAGATGTTCATAATTTTTATATAAATTAATTGTTCCCAAAGTAGAATTGTTTGTAGAATATTTTTAATTAGTTTTTTTCTATTCATCGGTATTGGACTATGATGAATCCTCTTTACTTTATTAGCTTTCGCTCTACTCTGGGGGATTATAGCTGCACAGGAACAGGCACAGGCTCATGGCTAAGTGGGTGAATGTTTTAATGACTGGGCTGGGAAGTGGCCTGACTCTGTCTTGAGATATTGTTGTTGGTTTCTGGTGGCTGTTGAGGCTCTTTCATTCAAAGTAAGAAACTTGTTGAAGGGCTGATCCATCTCAAGGAAGAAGAGTTCATAGCGATACAAATAGGCCAAAAGAGAAAAAAAGCATTCTTTGAAACTTGTCAACAAAAATTATAAATGACCCTCAAACAGGTAACAAATGGTACCCACCAAATGAATACCCCAACTGAGTTTAATAGTACAACTTACAAATCGAACAGTCAACGCATTTACTATTCAAATATTTAAATTTTATTACTTTATCAATCCAAAAACCATTTTGTTTGGGTGACCAAGGTAAAATTTAATGAATAGGTATTTTTATAATTTATTTATTTAAATTTTAACGTCCATTTATTATTAACTACGAATTTTACGACGGGTTATCTATAGGTTACTACCCTTTTCTAGCCAGGATAGGGGTGATGCCTTTTCTTTTTTCGAAAGAAAAGCCACCGCCCCTAGTGGGAATCGTACCCACGACCTTTGGCACGGAGTGTTAAGAGCTCACGCCTTAACCCTCACGTTTAATAATTTTATATTCAAGTGTTTTCCCATAATTAATTTAAATAGTACTATTAAATTTTATTTTCAGTTCGACGGTGAGCTAGAACCTCTTAATATTTACATGAAGATAGACTTCCCTAACATGAAAATAATTGGGAGACGAGCTACTGCTGTAGAAACATTTTTAGGTTTAAAAGTTGTATATTATGGAAACCAGATTATAATAAATGATGTTATTCCCAATAGCCCAGCATATTTTATACAATCAGCTTTCCGAAAAGGTAAATTTGTTTTTTATATATAACAAAATAAGTTTAATACACATTTCTGAAGAGATAGTCTTCCCATTCTTTAGGCATTTTGGAACAATTGTTCCTATGTTGCTATTGAGGTTGCACTCATGACCTAATTTTTAAAAAATTTCTTCAAATCTCCATCAATCCTACCTAGTAGACACTGAAAATGACCCCCGTTAAAATTTATATATATATATATATATATATATATATATATATATATATATTTTTTATTTTTTTATTTTTATTTTTCTTTATTAGGAGATACAATCCACTTCAAATTTAATAATACACTGTATAAGATATATACATAGTCAACTTAACAATTGGGCGTCTCCTTCACCCTCGTTACTTGGGCTTGAAAACATCAAGCCCAGTTGCTGTGAGACCTTAGTTCAAATACGTACACATCAGATTAATAAGTACCTTATTTAAAAGTAATAAGAAATAAAAACAAAAAAAAATACATAACTATATAACAACTAACAAAAAACAACTATAAAGCAAAAAATACAATAATAAGAAAAAGTTACAGACTTAAATACCCTTATACTTCACCCACTAGACCAGAGCTACTATACTCGTGGAGGTTATCATAGTGCAGCCAAACATAGTCCACGCTCAAACATACACCAAATGAAAAAAAAAAAAAAAAAAAAAAAAAAAAATATATATATACACTAAATGAATAATAATGAAAAAAAAAAAAAAAAAAAAAAAAAAAAAAAAAAAAAAAAAAAAAAAAACCCAGGCGATCCTCAACGGCCCGCCCCGGCGAGGAGTGTCCTCCATCGACTGAAGATGATGCAGGAGCCCTTTAATACCCGCAAGGTAATGCTTCTTAGCACCCCCATCGGGACACTAAGCTGCCTTAAACTATTGGCAGAAGCACCGCTCCACACACCCCTCCAGCTCAATGTACAGGACGTTACCTCCACGTCGGTCACAGGCACGCCAAACATTCGGCCCACTGCTAAACGGACACCAAGTCTCCCATACTTGCGACACTTCGCCCGGTGCAGAGAATTCAGATCAGAGGTGTTCCCATTAACAATCTGTGCATCCACAATAGTCACTTTACCCCCTTTTGCCACTATTATATCAGGCTTCCATCGCCGGCCATCAGCTCTCAGGACTGTTTCAATGTGAACTTCGTACCCCCTTCCGGCTAAGGCTTCCGCCAGTACATCCACCACAGTATCGTGCCTCAAACAACGACCTCCCCGTGAAACATAGCACTGCTGAACAGCATGAGTGCCGGTCTCATCCTCAAGGCAACCCGCCCTGCAAGTAAGAATCCGGCCCTCACGCCGGCCTCTTGTCGTTCTCACGGTGGTCGGAAGGGCATTTATGTGAGTACGAACATACTGGATGAAGTCCCACCCAGAAGTGGTTCCAGCTCCATCATTGAGCCAATGTGTCGAGGCCTTACTAGCGGAAGATTCTTTCAACCCTGCTCCGTCGTTGGACGAAAAGAGCCTCTCTGCCCACCAGCGCTTTCTAATTTCAGGGCACCAAGCGTCTTCATGAACTAAGCCCTGCCTGGCCAGGGCCTCCCTCGCTTTCCGCAGCCTTTTGGTCATGTCCTCCGAACCATAAGCCGCCCTAGCCGCGGCTAGACCAGACCGCTCCATCCTAGACAGACGGCCTATCGTCAGAGCCGGAACCAGGACGCCCATGCATGGAACACCCAAGCCTCCGTCCGCGCACGAAGCATGGAAATATCCAACAGGTATATCCTTTGGCAATCTTAGCCACCTCCTCACCGTTGCTCTAACCTTTATATCCAACTTCCTTAATGCTTCGCGGGAGGAGCCACCAAGTACCAGCTTGTGCACATAACTTGGAAGAAGGTGATACCTAAGGGCGGTCAACCTCTGCTGCGGCTTGAGGGGTGCATTCCCAATTCTTAAAAGGGCCCTTCTAATTTCCTCATCAGGCCTCTCGGTTCCATGGTTCCTATAGGTGACTCCGAGGTACTTAACGGAGTCACGGTACTGCATTTGCCTCACCGGGGCTCCACCAACGGTAAACAGTGCGTCTTCAACTACCTTGACCCTGGTCACACGCCCAGCCGGTACCAACGAAAGGGCACAGCACTTACCAGGACTAAGCTCCATCCCCAGTTTGGCGATGGCTGCCCCAACCGCTGCAAGTGCCTGGAGGACCCAATCCATCGCAAGGTTGAAGAGGCACGGAGACAAAGGATCCCCTTGCCTAATCCCCCTCCCGCTTACAACTGGGTCCGTCCACCTCCGACCATCGGTAATCCGGGTAAACCCTTCACCGTACACCCCCATCACGTATTCAACGATTCCTGATGGCAGGCCTTTGCGGATCATGGCGGCTCGTAGAGCTGAGTGACTAATACTATCGAAAGCCTTAGCAATGTCCAGGAAGGCCAAGTGCACCTCACGGCGACAACGACGAGCATCCCTGAGCACCGTATCCAGGACTACACTGTTCTCCGCAGTTCCGTCGGCTGCTATGAACGCCCTCTGGCCTGTCTCCTGGAGATCCAAAGCTCTCAGACGCGCAGCCAATATCTTGTGAAGTTGTCTGAGAGCTACAGACGCCACGGTTATAGGTCTGTAATCGCCAGGCGTCTCTGGAAGCTTAACCTTGGGGATAAAGACAGTCCTTGCACCGATCATTTGAGGAATAAATCTGCCCCCTAATAAATACAGGTTATAAAAAACCGCACGTGCCTTAGGTGGAACGGACTCCCAATCAGACGCTCGTAGTCCATCAGGACCTGGTGCAGAGGATCTGTCTATCTTATTACCCTGGATCTCCTCTACTTCGACAGGCGTCCATAGAGTGGTGATCTCCATAGCTCCCGGTGGCAATCCTTCCTGATCAAATGGCCGAGAGGGACTTTCCATTACCGGCCGCCAGTAGTTTTCCATTTCGTCCAACGAATGCCTGCGCTCTAGAGGACCTCCTTCCAATATATCCCTTACTGCCCTGCTCCTATTAGACTTCCACAGTTTTTGTATGCGCTGGTACTCTAACTGACGGCGCTGTCTCGCATTAAATGGAAGGGGTCGTGGGCCCCCAGGCTGTCCACCTCTCTCGAATGAGGTATTACCCCATTCGGGAAAGCGCGCCTGGAGCCACTCGCACAGTCGGTCCGTGACATCGAGCCCTCCTCTGGCTTCCTCGACTAGTGACGCAAGATTTATATCATGGCCACGAAGGCCGCTCGCCTGCTCTGCAGCCACGTCACAAAAAAGGTCCCTACCACTTGGACCGACCACCTCTACCACTTGCGCAGGCTGTCGAAGCTCATCTCTATTCCACTCATTTATTGCCTGACGTTCTGTAGAAACATTTTTAGGTTTAAAAGTTGTATATTATGGAAACCAGATTATAATAAATGATGTTATTCCCAATAGCCCAGCATATTTTATACAATCAGCTTTCCGAAAAGGTAAATTTGTTTTTTATATATAACAAAATAAGTTTAATACACATTTCTGAAGAGATAGTCTTCCCATTCTTTAGGCATTTTGGAACAATTGTTTCTTTGTTTTAGCACTTTCCTCCGAAGGAAAGTAGCTATTGAGGTTGCACTCATGACCTAATTTTTGAAAAATTTCTTCAAATCTCCATCAATCCTACCTAGTAGACACTGAAAATGACCCCCGTTAAAATTTATATATATATATATATATATATATATATATATATATATATATATTTTTATATATATATATATATATTTAATCTATTTCTATTTAACCACCAAAATAGGTCCACCGGGAGGGGGGTTTACCCTGGACCCAAAACACTAATTTGACCATGCCAGACGTAGTTTTTGTTATATTTCAACGAAACAAAAAAAAAATTGAAAAACAAAATTTAGCTCTGACTTTAGTGCTTCTTTATCATAAAGTCAAAACTTTTACCTAATTTACAACTAATATAAACTGCATTTGCCTCTTCAATATATTACTATAAAAATTTCGACTCAATATTCTCTAAATATTTAATTCAATATAGAACTAAATATATATGTAACTAATAACTAATTTTCTAATACTTACGTAAAAGATATTAGACCCTTTAAAAAAGTGTATTCTATTATTAATTGATTAAATTTAAATTATTAACACATTAACTACCTGAAATTTCGTTAAAATAATTTTTTGTTTGAACTGTTGGTGGCGTTCAGGGCGGAGATGGGGTGCCGGGGTTGGGAGGAGTGGGGGGCTTGGCTAGGGTTGGTATGAGCCCCCAATCCCCTGGTATGTGAAGGTTTGGTTGCCCTGGCACCAGCAAGCACATCTTCTATCATAGACCTGGCAGCTAGCAAATGCGGGCCACTAAGGTAGAGCTGGTAGAAGGGGACTCTACTCGGTCTTGGCTGGGTCCACCTCCAACTGACCGTTGAGCTTTGTCTTTGGTGGTTGAATTTCCGTTCAAAATTATAGAAAAATAAAGTTGTTGTTTGACATATTTATTTAGTACTTTACTACTAATCTTCTTATTTACTAATTGGAATAGTTTTTTTTTTTCAATTTGCTAAGTGTTCTTACTCAATTCCTACAGCCTTTTACGATAAGGTAAATCTATGAACCTCTACTTGTCTAGATTAAGGGAACTAAAGAAGACCCTGTAGTCGATCAAAAGCCCTTCTTAAGTAAACAATTAGATTAATTATGATCCCTATACTCTTAAAAGGAGAGTAGAGTTTATTCTAAAGAAGAAAACATAATAAGAAGTACTGATATATATATATATATATATATATATATATATATATATATATATATATATATATATATATATCAGTAATTCTTATTATGTTTTCTTCTTTAGAATAAACTCTACTCTCCTTTTAAGAGTATAGGGATCATAATTAATCTAATTATTTATTATTTAATATATATATATATATATATATATATATATATATATATATATATATATATATATATATTTCTATTTCTGTTTCCATTTGTTAAATTTTAACTGACATTCATCTATTTTTTTCAGGTGATTGTTTGCACAGTATTAATGGTATTTTAGTGACACCTGAAAATATTGAAAACTATTTAAGGAATATATCTTTTTCAAAAGAAGTTAAAGAAGTAATTTATTTGTTTAATTTATATTTTGACATTTTCTTATTTTTGAGGCGGCTTTCTATAACCAATAAGTTTAAGTTTATTTATAAAAAACATAAATAATTTAATATTTAGTAAAACTATCAATCCTGCTTAATAATAACAATTGTATCTACAAAGTACAAGAATTTCACATTCCATTATTTACTCAAATATTTATTGCTGTTTTACCGCATAGGTTGTCTTGACTGTTCAGAGGGTAAAACCTGTGTCAAAATGTGAACCATCAGCATGCGTGGCATTAACTGAACCAGTAGGTATTTCTTATATTAAATGATTTATTTATTTTTAAATAGGGAAAAGAAGGATGGGAAATATATTAAAAAAGTTAGTAGTTAGAGTGTAAGCAGAGCCAATAGGCAAAAGTAAATTGTGCATATCACCCTTTGGTCCACCTTCCCCAGCCTCACAGAGTAGAACATGCTACAGCTTTTAAAAGGGTTCAGGGAAAAAATATGGCTAACCTGAATATTTATTTAAACAAATCGTTGCTTGGTAAAGACCTCACTTGACATAAAAGAGGATTTTAGTAGGACAAGCAGTTGTATGGGTACAAATTCATTCAAAGAAAATATTTGTTTTCTGAATAAAATTTTTTTAGGTACTAAAATATGTTCTTCCCTCCGGATTGATTTTCATTACATTAAAGGCTCAAATCTTGTGCAAGTAATTTTGTAATATTAAAAGCTTTGATGTAACTATGTTTTTGATTGACTCAGGAAGACTATGAAATGGAGGGATTTGGTGTCTTGTTTATTCAGTTGGGAAGAAGTTCAGAGGAAACATCATCAGAAGATATTGTGTTTAGTTATCCTTCCGAAGAAAATATTATTACTCCAATTAGAGGAGCATTTCTTACCCTTCTTCATCTTCTTCCCTCCCTTGGAGCAAATCAACCCTCAAGGTAATCAAAAGTAAAAATTACATTAAAATATAATATCATATTTTGCTATAATAATGAAAGCCTCATCATATGATTGTTCTATATTTATAATACACTGCTAAGAGGCTGCATATCTTTGGGATCTTTTGTGATCTAAGTTGTAGTACACTATTGATTCCTGTGCCCTTTTTAAAATGCCTCAGATCCAAGAACTCTGAAATTCTGTTATTTGTTGGTTTTAAAGACAGCTTTATTGTCCTCTTCAGAGTCCCAGACTATCCCTAGGGCCACCCAGCTATTAATTAATTTATTAATGGGTACCTGCAAAAGGGAAAATCATAGTATTGCAAAAGGCCGGAGCATAGTATTGTCCCCTCTGTTTCCCTAATGTGCCGTATGGTGGCCTGTTACGGGACTGTTTTCTTTTCCTTTTTTGTAGTCCTCATTTCTTGACCCCGCCTGCTCTTCCAGGAGTCGATATTGTTTTGGGCAATGCTTTACGGCGAACTGTAAAATGGTTATGTTTCTTGTGGGTGTTTCTAAGTATATTCTTGCAATGTCATCAGTCTTTTTACTTCCTATGCTCACGACAAAGAAATACCCCATAATGTCAACAAATAGCCTAGAATAAGAAAAACATTTCACTAATATTCTGTAGGATTTACTTAACAAAAATTCAAAACTTATATTCTCAGTTCCCTTTAGAAAACAGTTATTGGTATTTATTTTAAAAAAAATGATATGTGTCTTAATATAAGTACCATGAGATGTGTAATTATTATTTTCTACCATCTCAGTAATGTACACCAGTCATATTTTTCAAATAAATATTTTTTTTAATGAAGGATGTTAGAATGGCCATTGGCTATAACAGATATTTATGATTATGCTTGGAGCTAGATATATGATTTTTATAATTTATGTCTCAACAACTAAATTAAACATTACTCAAAGAAGTTTT
Organism: Gonocerus acuteangulatus; assembly: GCA_946811695.1. Classification (NCBI taxonomy): domain Eukaryota; kingdom Metazoa; phylum Arthropoda; class Insecta; order Hemiptera; family Coreidae; genus Gonocerus; species Gonocerus acuteangulatus. The sequence goes on from OX328125.1 coordinate 41,855,407, forward strand.
TATTCATACTGAATTACAAATGAAACAGCTGATCTAAAGAAAACATAATAAAACAGATGACAGTCTTCTTAGTTACTGCTTCATATATAACTACAAGATTAAATTCAACACTTTCCCTTAATCGAGTAGTTTTAGGAACAAAATGCTGATGGCGAAGGAAATATCAAAGCACCAAAAGCTGATCGGTAGGGAAAATTGATAGGCGCTTTCCCTGGATCTCGACTCCTTAATTTGTCCTTGGGTATTTTGGTTGGATTACACTCAGCCACATTGACTCGCTTCTTAGCAAATGTCTTAGGATCATCCTCCACAAGAAATGCCTCTGCAACTGTGACGTAATCATTTCGGTAGGAGGGCTTTTGACATATTCGCGAACTCCTTCGGGTGCCTGATCCAATTATATTCTCTTCTTCGTCTTCAGATAAAGATGATTCCGATAGAAGGACGTCCGATTTCTTAGTCATTTCTTCCCTTAATTTTTCGCAATTCTCCTTTTGGATGGTTGGGTCCTCTATTTTTATAGGTATGGATACACGTTCTTCACAATCACCGATTTTCTCTTGGAAGATGACGTCTCTCGATAACACAATATCTCGTTTCTCGGGTACATATATTCTGTATCGTTCATCGCCATCATACCCAACGAGATATCCAACTACTGCTTTTGAGTCCATCCTCTTCCTCTTTTGCGCGGGAATATGGACATAGCACTTGGAACTGATGATTCGCAAATGTTTGATCCGTGGTTTTTGACCAAACCAAACTTCATGAGGACGATTGATGATTTTCCTAATCGATTTAAAATATAGCCAGCAGTGATAACTAGTTCAGCCCAGATGGCTACAGGAAACTCAACGTTTGGGTTAGAATACTTGAACGTTCGCGCCATTTCAACGATGGTTCTATTTTCACGTTCTACTGCACCATTTTGTTGAGGAGTATACGGTGCAGTGAGTCTTTGAGTAACTCCAAATTCGTGAAGTACAGCGCGAACTTCTTTATTATCGAATTCTCCTCCATTGTCACTGAGGAATTCTTTCACTTGATGGCCGACTGTTCGAGCCTTGGCCAATACTTCTCGTATAGCATCTTTCACGGCTGATTTTTCCCGTGCGACGAAACAAAAACGGAAATGTGAAAAGTGGTCTTTGATAACAATCAAATATCTGCGCCCATTGAATGATTTATCAAAAGGACCGCATACATCTCCTGACATCAATTCACCTGGTCTGGATGATCGAACTCTGGTGCCAAATGGCTGCCGGTGCGCCTTTCCAAATTGACATGGCCCACAGAGCTCTTTGCTTGGTTTTACCCCAATACCTAGTTCAGACTGCAGCTTTGCTCGTACATATTGCTTATCCATGTGACCCCATCGTTCGTGGAATAGTTGCAAGGTATCCGGGCCTTCAACTATGTTGACACATGGCTCCTCAGGATGAACTGGTTGAAACGATGCTCGATACAGCGTTCCATGCTGCTCTCTGGCTCCTGTGAAAACGACTTTTCCATCGACCGTGAATTTGCACTTGTGTTGATTCGACTCAAATTTACTGGTAAGATTTCTATCGTGAGCTGCCAGAACTGAGAAGAGGTTTCGAGAAATATTTGGGACGTACCACACGTAGGTGAGAGTCGAACTTTTCTACTGACCATGAGAATAGTCTGTTATCTGGATTTCCCCGCTGCCGAGAGCTCTAAGTTTTTTGTTGTCCGCCGCGGTTACCACGCAATTTCCAGAAAATGGCTTGTATTTTGTGAACCAATTAAAATTGTGGGTAATATGTTTGGTCGCGCCATTGTCTATCCACCAGTTGTCACCAGGAGATACTGCGCAGACGTCGCTACTAACGGACAATAGCGCCAACTTGGTTTCGGTTTCAGTTTTGTTGACTGTTGGGGACGAAGTTTTACTGCTTCCTGTTCCACTAGCACGAGCAGGATATGGTGGTTGACCATCGTTTTTCCAGCGGGCACATTGCTTCAACCAATGTCCTTTCAAATTGCAATACTTGCAAATAACGTCAACTGGTCTTTTCCCCCAACTGCAGGAGTTTCCATTCTAGGACGATTAAAATGATTCTTATTTGCTTTCCGAACCAACTTGCTTTTGTTGTTGTTTTGTACCTCCAAAATTTCACCTGACACATTTGATGTAGATATAGGAGCGACATTTCTCTCATGAAGAATGAGCGCGGACGATATATCGTCGATTGTTTTGCTGTCATTTGCCTTTAGAAGTAAGTAGCTCGATTTGAACGTTTCAAGCCGTTTGGGGAGAATATGAAGGACTTTTGACACGAAAAGAAGCTCTAAAACACTTTCAACGGTCTCGATTTTACGAGTCTTTAAGCCAGCAGAAAAATCCCGATGTTGGTTTTTAATGCGAGCTAAAATCGACGGAGCGTCTTCGTTATCAGTCCATTCAATGCAAAAGAAATCTAGACATTGACGAAAAAGTTGGTCTTCAGCTTTATTGTCAAATTCATTCGTTAAAATTTCCCAAGCCTCCCTAGCAGGTAGACGGCCCGAAATTCGTTGATGGAGCTCGTCACTGACACACTGAGATAAAACCATTTTAGCTTGGGCCGCGGTTTTGTTCCAAGTTTCTAGTTTTTCTCTTTCAGCCTTTGATGGTGTTTCTGAAAGTTCAGGTTTAAAAGACTTACCTTCAATAATGTCGACCGCGTTAAAGTACTCCATCACGTCCATCACTTTATCTTTCCACTGAGGCCAATCTTCAGCTCCTTTCAATGGCTTGATACCCTTGACGAATTCCATGATCGAAGGAAAAAACTGATTAATGTACTCGCACAATGATCAGATGAAGGGAAAACCGCGAAACGGATTAAAAACCGCGAAATGCATAAACTTAATTGAGTTTCAATGTTCTGATAACACCATAACTCGCGATTGAACTTATTGAGACACAAGAATGACACAGATTGAGCAATCTGGGCCCATAACCTTTTATAATTTATGTCTCAACAACTAAATTAAACATTACTCAAAGAAGTTTTTATTCATACTGAATTACAAATGAAACAGCTGATTTAAAGAAAACATAATAAAACAGATGACAGTCTTCTTAGTTACTGCTTCATATATAACTACAAGATTATTAAATTCAACAATGATACTGTGTATTTGTCTTTTAATAATAATGTTGTATTACTTGTTAAATTATTTAATCATTCATACATCTATTGGCAATTTTCATAATTTATTTTGATGCTAATATCAATCATAAATTTCTATTTTTTTACATTGTATTTTTAAAATATGTTATTTCAGTTCTACATTTATTGTTAAGGAGCAACTTTTACATGTTCTATACACTAAAAAGGATGACGGAGTCTTGCTTCTTGCTATGCCTGATTCGAGGTAAGTATCACATACTTATGCACACGTATACACATTCTTTTTATTGCATTAGTTTGTATTTTATTTTAATTTTGTTAGAGCGTATTTTCTACCTTGCCTCAGCTAGCATAAGAGTGATGTATTCCCTTTTTTTCAATGAAAAGCCATCAATCATAGTGGAAATCGACCCCTCAACCTGAGGCATGGAGTATTCACCCTTTAACACACAACCATCAGGCCTCCTCTTAGATTTAATATGAATAAAATAAAAAGTTCTATTCATACCTACCTAAGTATACTGGTTGTTTCAGGCCTAAATAGCCAAACTCCAGGCATAATTTCCGACAAAAAAGTTCATTTGACGTATGGTCCGATTCCGAAGGGAAAAGGAGTTATGACCAATTTTCTGTTTTTTTGTTGTTTTTTTTAGGGTAGACATATTTTTGATTGAATAAGAAAAGATTGTTCAAAAAATGTTCAAGATAATTAAATTCTAAGTAAGCCATCATAAAATAGACAAAATTTCCTTTAAGAAAACAGTGATTTAATTCACTAAACCCATTGATAGAAGATACTTTCTGGACATCCAAAAATGTACTTCTGTTTTTCTCAACGAATCAGAGGTTTCTCAAAAATTTTTTCCTTGGCCCCCTAACGGACTACAGATTCACTACTTACAGGAAAACGTCTACGTCTAGTAAGCATTAAATCTCTGCAAATGAAGTGGAAGTATTGAGTTTTGTTACTTTCAAGTACCTTTTGTCAAGAAATTATGGCTTACTCACTTTTTATTGGCCAAACTGTGGGAATCCATTGTCCAGTCAGGAATCTATAAAAAGTTTCTCATTAAATAGTTGGAAAAGTTTTTCATTTTAAAATAGACATGTCACATTTTATGTTTTCCAAATTTTTATTAATTTATTTTTTGTGTGATGTAGTTGGCAATCTTTAGAGTGCACTAAAACATTTGCAATTATAATTAAAAATTTGAAGTTTTCGAAAATTGCAATTGGACTTTTGTCCTTCGGAATGAACTTTTTTGTTGGAAATTATGTCCAGAATCACCTCCTAGAGTTTGGCTATGTAGACCTGAATCACCCTGTATAATAAATATTTATTTTTTATTAAGTAACATGAAATGTTTCCTGTTATTGTTCCCCTTTACATAATGATTTAAATGCCTTATGAAAATCAGTAAAATTATTTTTTTTAAATTGGAGGGTTTACTCCAGGCCCAAATGTATAATATAACCCTAAGGGGTGTTTTCTTTCTTTTTTTATTTGAGTGCATCAGCAGCAATGGCACCAATGTCATTTTTATTATATTGGAACAAAACTCACTGACAACAGCAGAAACTTATGATAAAACTCCCTTATGAATATTTATTTATTAAGAGGCGGGTTTACTCCAGACCCAAAATATTAATATATTCCTCAATCTCGTAATATTGTAATATTGCAATGAAACTCACTATACGACTCCAAAGACTATGATTAAAGTGTTTCATTCTCAGAAGTGGAGATATACTCTGGACCCAAATTTATTAATGTAACCTTTGCAAGATGTTTTTGGTTTTACAACGTTACTCAGTATATACTTAGTTGTGTACTGTACATTTAAGCAAAGGAGTGGTCCTGAAAAAAAGAGTAAGTATAAGTAAATAATAAATAATAATAGTTTTTCTTCTTCCTTCCTTTGATTTATTGAAATTCCTCTTTTGTATTATTCAAATTAATATATATTTTTTTAATTTACAGAATTAGTCTCCAAGAGTTGTATTGCTTGAATGCTGATGTTATTAGGTGTTTACTTTTCACATTCCAATCTCTCACTAGGTAATTATTGCTAAAAAAATGTAGTTCCAGATATTTGCTGAGTGCACTATCTCCTATTTATTTTTATTACAGGTGCTTTTCTACCGAAAGGAATTTAAATTCCTTGAATAAATTCTTTCATGCTCTTTTTAAAAGAGTAATTCATCGTCAAGTAGACAGCTTAGAAACCCAATATGAGTTTGAATCACTTTTACCTTCTGCTTCGAGCTTGCCTGTATCTCATGAAGTTTATGTATATATTTTTATTTATATTAAACAGTTGTTATTGAATTTGGATTTTGGAACTGATTTAAAATTGTATTAACAGGTTCAAGTAGACGATGCTTTAAATGAACTAGAAGCAAATGACATTGAAGGTTTTGTAAGTTACTTGGAAATGAAGATAGTTTTTCAATTAATTTAATAATTCCCTCTTTTCATAGTCTTTGGTTGTATCTTTATAGGAAGAACAGAGATTATTCAATATAATTGGATCTTGTTACTTTTATAAAGTGAGTATAATCGTCTCTATTTCTTCTGTAGTAATTTTAACTAAATTTATGAATGAAATACATGCAGTCATTCGTCCTTTAGGGCTACAATATCTGCTCTCACTTTGGCAAAGAAGATCTTGTTGACATAACATCCCTCTGTAGACAAAGCGATATTCTAGGCTTTATGCGGGGAGGCGTTTCAGACCTTGTTTTCTGGAAGGAAGTTTTTCCGGCATCAATGAACAAAGGAGTTACTAATATCCATGCTCCATACAGTCTCCTTCCAGCCTCTTACTTCTTACTGATTGTTGCAAAGGTATTTATATTTTATTTTTTGCCACTTTCCCTTCCATTAATTATTACTAATATCCTCTTACTATAATAATATTCTATTCTATTATAATAATATTCTTTTATAATATTATATTCTCTTATGATAATATTACTTTATAAGCTCATCTTATATCTTATAACCTATGAGCTAGCTTAATATTAAAATAGGCAGTATGAAATCCTTGTTATTAACACAAAAAAAAAAATGATTTTTATAAATTAAGAAAAAGGTCAATTAAAGCCATTTACGTACCAGTCATTTTATTAAAATTGCCCTACCGATTTCACATCCATTTTTATGCCCCTTCAGGAGTACTGAGACTAATACACTAAGTATTCAGCCTAACTACAGGAAGGCGAACCTTCTGCCGAATCTTATGGATTTATGGGCTTACCCAATTTCAGCAAATTGTTTTGGTTATGAGTAATATACTTCTTCCGGATATCGATTTTAATTTATGGACTTTTTCGATTTAACAGCTGTCACTAAACAGCTGTTGCTCCCCATGCAGATGACCTCAGTTTGGACCTGGCCCTTATAGGAGAAGGTTCGCCTTCCTGGATTTAGGTTGTATACTTAGTTTAATAATTTATTTATTACTAGTCTATTTGATAAAAATTATTGGAAAAAGTTGGTTGGGAATCACGAACAAAAAAAAAAGCAAAAACTCAGCTACATTTATGTACTCAGACATATAATTTAATATATACTTTTAATAAGTGTGCATTTTTTGTAATAAATGACAATATATGTTGTAGATCCTAAGTTGAAAACTAAGATGTTCTAGGTAGTTGGTAACAGCTTATTAAGTCTTCAATAGTTTTGTATTTTATAAAACTATTTGTATTTTATAAAAATGTAATATAAAATACAAAACTATTAAATACTTAATAAGCTGTTACCAACTACCTAGGTAAATGATAATTTTATTTTTACGTTACTTCATGATTTTTACAGGACCACAGTTTTCTTTTTGTATTATTGGAGTCAGGAGGATATACTTTGAGGTATTGTAAATAATTATTTCTTACTTTAATGTATCTTATATAAAATCAAATTATTATTGTCATACCTTTTAGTGGGATCCTCGTCACTGGGATTGGTGAGAGTACTGTGGGCGAGTGCTTTTGGCGTAAGTACTTCATTCTCAAGCCACTGTTAAGTTAGTACATACTTGAGAATGATGTACTTACGTCGAAAGCACTCGCCTACAGTACTCTCACTGATGCCAGTGAATGGCATGACAACAGTACATTTACTGGCGGACATAACCCCTTAGATTATTTATCAAATTATTATATTTTCTCTTTTGTTTTTGACCCCCTTAAGTCTTTTGTTGATGCATGTGAGCCATATAAGCAGTCAATAATTTTGAATCTACTTTATTAAATTATTTCCTGAACGTTTTATAAATTCCTTCTTACAGGCTTGATAAAGAGCCTGAGGTCCATGCGTCTGTACGGTTGCATTTCAAGCTAAGAAAATAAGTCAGTGTGAATCACTTGTTTTATCTGTCTCAGAGATATATACATAAACACAAACAAATGCATAAAAGGCAGGCAAATTCAGATATTAGAAGGAATTAAATGCATTAAATGTTTGTCTTTCTTTCAGACCATTACAGAAACCTGGACCAGATGTGTCTTATGTTGAAGAGGCATTAGCAACTCTTAAACATATCATAAAAATTGGAATACCTCAAATTGCCAACAAATTGTATGTATTTCAAAATTTACTTACACTTTTTAAATATTTTTCACTAATACTAAGATTAAAATCAGTGTTTACCACACTTTAGCACATTATTTCTTTCTTAAATTCCACATATAAGAACCAGTGTGCTTAATATAAAGAATATTAGAGTAACTGCGGACTCACCGGATTGCTTCATGATGGTCTATGAGGAGAGGAAGAACCGATTCATAGTAAACCTAGATCATCACTAACCTACAAAATTTAGTTCAGTAGCTACAATAAAAACCATCCTTCCTGTTCTCATGACACCATTGAAGGCTAAAATTTTGCCAAATGAAAAATATTTCTTTACATATGTTTTTATTAAAGTACTTTAACTAAACTGGTAATTTATTTTACATTAAATTCCTTACTGTAGCGTGTCTTTAATGAAGTGTGACTGGATCTTTGTTTAGTTAATATTAACAGATTTGAAGGATTTTGTTATGAATGTATTACATAAATTAATTTTCCTGCTTCTAATTTTGTATTTCTCTCCTCGTTGTTCATAGTATGCTTGATAAAAATGTACATTGCGTCTTCCATCTTTATCAATTTAATGTATGCATTTTTTATCCAAATAAATTTTAATGTCATTTTTTTTTTAAATATTTATTCCAGGATTAAACAAAATGATGACCCTTCAAAGCCTATTCTTAATAATTCTTCAAGTTCTGCTGAACATATTTTACCATACTCATCTCTAAATGAACAGCATACTCTTAGTAAACAACATTCCTGTAAGTATAAATTCAAAGTTTAAATCAAATATGAACTGCTTCTTTGTTCAGCAAAAGCTTTAATGAAATATCTGCCTCAAAACATTTTCATTTAAGTAGTACTTACTAACTCTAAAAAGTCTTATATGTTACAACAATATTTTGTTTTCTTTTTTTTTCTTTTTTTTACGGCGTCTCTACTTCAAGGTCATTAGCGCCGACATCCAGGGTGCAGCGAGGAATTTTCCCAGCGAGCCCTGAGATGAGAAAATTCCTGCCGAAGGTGGGAATCGAACCCACCATCTCCCGCTTATGAATCCAAGGCGCTAGCCACCAGACCTTGGGAGGCCCCTTACAACAGTATTATACTTATTTTAAAACCAAAATTTATAAACTCAGAGTTTATATTTCTTCTGGTTTTGAATTAGTTTAGGGGATAATTGATGTTTTAATAGGCATTCTACTCGTATCTTCAGGATTTCTTCTGAGATGGAGATGAGGTCATGCAAAAGTATTTTTTATGCCTAACAGGGGGTTGTAGATATTTTTTTAGTTGATCTTTTTAGCATTGATTGACACATTTTGAAGTTATTCTAGTTTCTTCTACATTCTGATTACTTAGAAAATATTAACCATAAAGAACTTTACATCTTCAATACATTCTTTACTACATCAAACGCTTATATGATTATATTTTCTCCGTTTTCCGCCTCCATATCTATCTTATTATAAAATATATTGTTCAATAAAATCAGGGCACATGACTATGAATGGCATTTCAAGGATTGACCAATCAGAACCCTGGAAAGGCTTCCTGTGACCCTTGACAAGAAATGGCTCTATGAAAAAAAAACATCTTCATTTTTTCCCCATCTCCCCTCATATTTTCAGTTTTTCATTTGTAAGCATTTATCTATCCATTTACCACTCTATTCCCAGTTGTTAATAAGTTCTCTTCACTTGGCTGGTTTATTCTCCACACCTTTATTTATTTGCTACCTGACTTCATTTACCTACCGTGTCAAACTATCTAATATGAAAAATCTTGTTTTTCAGATTCGAGACTTTGCTCTTGGATTATTTATCTTTTTTCACTTTATTTTTTTGTTTTTTTCTAAACGTTTTCATCGAGTGGGAGGAGGGGGGAGGGAGAGGGACAATTTTCATTCTTGAAAGAGACTGAGGAAGCCAGTAGATTGTATTGGAAATTATCATCTTGAAAATCAAAACTCGATGATCTTGAATGAAATGAGCTGAGAAAAGTTTCATGACTTAAACATTCATTTTTTATAACAGAAATTATCCTCCAATTAATTAATATAAAATTGTCATGTAGTGTCATATAGATCGCTAGATGGCAGTCAGCTTGCAAGATCAAGAAGTAACATCAATGTTATTGCTCCGTCAGGTAAAACATTTTACTTATTTAAGCCTTGTTTATTGTGTGACAATGATGCATTCATGAATTGTAGACTAATAATTATTAATTTTGCCTTAGAACATATTGTTTGTTTTGGTAATTTAGCAGCAATTATGAAAAGGAAAGGGGAAGCCCCAGAAATTTTATTGTATTTCAAATTTCTTACCCACTTCCTTAACTTATAAATAATGGTAGTTTTGTTCCTAAATGGTAGTTAAAATTTAACATCTACTTATACATAACATTTAAATAAATACATTTTTAATAAAGAAAAAAAATAATATAACCATACTAATGATGATTTCAATTTTAGGTTATGATTCACTCAGTAGTGATGATTGTGCCCCAGTGATTGGCAGGCGTGCTGAAAGAGAGCTTGCAATGGAAACTTTATCTAGAGTATCTGATATATCCGACGACTCGGACTGGAACAAGGTAATTTTTGCCGAAACATTTGCCTCGTATCTCTGCTGGCTTGCAGGGTGCTCTACCGTGTCCTAAATTATTTTAGAAAAAAATAGTCGAATCTAGATTAATTCAAGATTTTTTCTGATATCCCTCTTCATCAAGTATTATCATCATTTCTATGATTTTCGGATTGCTAATTCTAAGTTGTGGATGTTTGGATTGGTAGCTCACTACAATGATATTTTATTCTTGATATTCCGGGACTCATTTCTAATTTACGAAGAGAGCGTTAACAGCTATAAAACAAAATATCAGAGAAAATGTGAGATATACCCTTTATTCCAATGATGCTGCTCATTCACAGTTTTAAAAAAAACATCATTAGACTTTAGAGTTTATACTAAGTTAAGTCCCTTAAATTATTTATGTGATTATATAAAATATTAATACATCATTAAAGTATCATTAGAAAATGATATTATTTAAATGTGTACAAATTTAACCTGATTTAATAAAATTAAGTTTTGGAAAAGTGCTTTAATGTTCTGTACAAATAGACAATCAAAATATTAAGGATGACAAATACGATTCACAGAAATAATTTTTGTCTGTTTCTTTAGATATTTAAAGAAAAATTACATTTAAACAGCTGTCCAATTTTGCTTGTTATAGTCCAATTTGTACAAGTAACAGATAGCTTTGATTACATGGGAATTGTTTCAATCTTGCAGAAATACCATACATTTTCAATGTTTACATTAATTTTTTTTTCTGTTTTCTTACTAAGATAATCAACATAAAATAATTGTGTATGCTCCCAAGTAAAGACACCTTGAATCATTCATTTGATGGAAATAAATTTTGAGTGAGGAGGTAGAAAAATCCACAAGACATAAAAAGTATTGATTTTTATTGAAAATACTTCTTGGTGTATGATTTTCAAAGTATCAGGTCTAATCAGGCACACACTCAAGCTCTGAAGGTAGGTGTGTGGTAATCTTCTCAGGGAGTGAATAAGCCATTTTTAATACAAGAGATAAATAATTATATACTTTTGTACTTGAGTCAATAAAAAGTTTAATCATTATTTTTAATACCAAATTTTACAAAGATAATTTTTTTATATTTTCTTTGATGTATCGGCTGCAGAGGCCCTTTATGATTACAACCATGGAGGCAAATGGTTAGAGTCATAACCATTAATCACAAATTTGATAAACCAAACTGCAGACTGTGTAATGTTCCACTAACAATTAAACACCTACTTGCAGATTGCAGAGAAAGAGAAAACATTTTCTGATTTACACGAATTGCTTACACAGGACACACATTGATAATACACTAAAATACCTGAATGTTAAACAGAAATTTCAACTTTTTTAATACACTAGAATTTATTTAACATTAAAATTTCTATATATTATTCATTTTTTATGCTTTAATTTAGTTATTAATTGATTTTGTTTCTAGTTATATGTCATGTTTATATGTTTCTGTATAATTGTTAGCTTTGTTCGCACATTGACTTAAAGAGCAAATCACCACGTTGTGAACTCTTAATAAATAAATGATCAATGATGATTTTCTACCAATGTTTCATCTTAGCAGAAATCACATGAAACGCAAGTCCTTGGATTACTTAGGCGAGTGTTTTAAATGTTTTTGAGGAGGAAAAAACTATTTAAATTCACTTTAACTTCATGATGATTCAAAGTCAATGTTAAAGTTGATGTTAAATGTTGGAAATTTTTATAATTAAAAAAAATTACTAATACCAAACGGGTGAAGAATAACCCTTCAAAACTTTTTCAAAATATCCATTTATTCTCCCATCACTACGTTTCGGACACCCAGGTCCATCTTCAGGCAATCATGTCCTAGTCATACAATAACCATGTCCTAGTCATACAATAAATAAACATGATTCCTGTAAGGAACCAAGTCAAAAATTCCACCTACATCAAACACTCATTATCACAGCCATATTATGGCTTATCATGGGAGAATAAATGGATATTTTGAAAAAGTTTTGAAGGGTTATTCTTCACCCGTTTGGTATTATTAATTAATACCCTTCATTTAGTAATCATTAAAAAAAATTACCTATTGGAATGGTTTTGCAAAGAAGAAATTTTTAGAATTTTGCAAAACATTTATTCTCTCCTTTCCTGAAATTTTATTGAAAATAAATTAAAACTTTTTGTATAATAGTTCTTTTATGCATCTATGGAGATTGTATTTTATTATGAATAATTCACTTACACAGGAATTCAAATCTTCTAATAGAGGTCACAATTCAGAATCCCAGGACGTGGAGCAGAACATGCCACCCAAGTGAGGATCAAGTTGTTTTATACTTAACAATTTCAGTTTCCTTGTACACCCTATTTAATTCCTCCGGTGTGGGCATTAAGAGACTTCACCTCAAGCATGCACTTTCATCTACTTGTATTATTTCTTTAAATAATATGTATACATTTACATCCTTATCTGGTCCTTACTTTCATACTCAATCAGCATTTTTAAACTTATCCTATTGTTACAGATTAATGGTGGGGAAAAAAGATGTTTTATTGCATTATGTTCACCTGGATAATATGTCTGGAATTTTGGTATCTTCGGTCAACAATTCTAAAGAGTACTGTTCTATATTAAACAATTTCAGACTCTATGCCCATAAAATTCACAAAATTTTAAAGAATACCATTTCATTTAAGGTACGTTGTGTGTGTGTTTTTTTCTCTTTCATATCTGTTAAAACCTCCGTGTGCATCTGTCTCCTTTTCTAATTTTTTACTCAAATAACTGAAGTACAGAAAAATCTATTACAATAAGAAAGAATTCTTATAATATAAATTAAAAAAAAAAAACACATTTAGAAGTAAATGTTTTTCTTTAGTTTTTGATATTGGTCTGTTATTTTATTTATTTTTTTTTTTTTACGGTGCACTGAGATCCATGGCGCAGCTGGGAATTTTCTCAACATGCCCTGAAATGAGAAAAATCCCTGCTGCTGGTGGGACTCGTACCCACCATCTCCCGCATGAGAATCCAAGGTATTAGCCGCTAGACCACGGGGAGACACGTCTGTTATTCATGATGTTATTATTTGCTTGGGGGAGAAGGGGAGGCAATATTCCCATGAGTAAGGTTTTACTAAACGAATTTATTGAATTCTTGTTGAATTATTGAAAGACAATTAATTAGTTTATTGATCGATTATAAGTTCCCATATATTCTTGTAACATTTCTATTTATTTTCAGAAACTAAAAGCACAAGAAGTTTCTTCTTCTACTATTAATAAATCTATGATTGCCATTAAAGAACATGGCATATTATTTGAATGTGATCAAAAGAAGCCAGAAGTTCGAAGTTATTGGGTTGTTGGGTGAGTAATTTCATTTTCTTTTGCTGTAAATTACTAAAACTCGTCTGAAGACATGGAAACAAGTCAGTTTGTTCAAGAGACCTCCAGACTTTAAATTGAATCAATAATTAGTAGATTTTTTTTTTTAAATTACTCCTAGCAGAGCTACTATTTGTTGGTGTTTAGTTCATGAACAGGTTTTCCATTGGCTGTTCCATTCACCACCATTGATTCTTGTGCGCCCAATCTGTTTCTCTTAATTTCATTGGATTATGAGCATCCATAAATTGTTCTTTTTATTAATCCGATTTAATACTATCAAATATATTTTATATATTTTATTCCTTTTTTAATTAATAAAACAATTCATAATGATATATTTTCCTTGGCTTTTTGAGCACATTGGACATTTTATTCAATTTAGCATTGCCATCAAATATTTAATTGAAATTGGTCACCCCACCATCGTATCCTTTGAAAGGTGGAAAAAACATTGATTCCGTAGATGAATTTTGAGGTAAAGCATAATTTATTTGTCTACTGTATACAATTCACGCTGAAAGAAAAATATTGACTGTTACATGTCTAATACTGTAACCTAAAACAGAAAATCTTTTTACTTTTGTTTTAGTTAGTATTTTGCTTCAACCATTTCTGGGTCTATATTGTCATATATTTATTTTTTTTTTAACAAGCTAATGTATTTGAAATATTATTTTTTTTAGGAGGATATTTTTTACTCCACACCTCAAGGAAGTTTACTTGTGTTACCAGGATACTTGCCCGCAGAACTTGATAGAAGTGGCTTTTCGGCTTGCCTTAAGTTGTCCTCATTGAAGTTTATTGTCTATCCAGATTGCTATATAAATCTATTTATTTATAAAATTTATTACAATTCCAGTGATAATTATTTTTATTGAAAGGAAGAATACGATTTTTTTTAGATATAAATTGCAATAATTTGTACCAATTATTTTGTTATTTTATCAATTCATGGGCTATGTTCATTTTCCTGAATCGTTGGAATCTCTAAAAGGAATGAAAATTAATTACAGTGGTTAAATGAGAATATTATTAATTATGAATAGTATAATATCATATCACTCCTGCAATTTGGAAAATGCGAAACAAGCTGAAGCACATATATCATGTTAGGTTTGCGATGTAAAAATAACAGAATAGGGAAAATGAACAAATCAAGAGAATTTCAATGAACATGAGTTCATTTTTCTGTCTGGCATAGATGATTCAATAAATAAAAACAAGTATGTATTATGTATGTGGAGTGATGAGAGATGTTGGACTCCTTGGCTGGAAACGTGGGGAAGAGGCCAAAACACTGGCAGTGTTGGGCAAAAATTAGCCTTATTATATAAAATAATAGCTAAAAATTAGCTGTTATCTGTTTTTAGAAACGGCCGTTTCTTACAACTAAATTAGCTAGGAGCTACAGCAGGCAGCTAATAGCTAATTTAGCTATGAAATATTTAGCTATCGTTGTAGCTAATATTTAATTAGCTTTTGCTGTAGTTGAAACTACAAACTAATTGCTATAAGCCTAATAAAAACTAATTTTTTTTTTTTAAGGTGTACCGACATCTAAGTCATTAGCGCTGATAAGAACTAATTAGTGAGCATTGGAATGTGGTATTAGCAGAGTTCGGCATCAATCAATTAATTTCAGGCACTCTATTTTGAGAAGCGTGGAAGAACTTTTTAATGAAAATAAAAAAAAAAATACTGAAGATCAGTTGAAAACCGTCAGATTCGTTTTGGACATCTGGTATGTATTCAAAGAGGAGAAGACAAGTTTTTTGGCGTTAACACTCATTGGGAGGATAAGGACTATCAAAGAAAATCCACTGCTTTAGTCTATAAAATAATTTCAAAAACTGATACGACAGAATCAGCCCGCCTCACTCCTACAGAACATCCATATTAGTTATGGTTTAACATGCCCAAAAGTTTTAGCAACTATTACAGACAATGCCTTCAATTTCATGAAGGTTTAAAAACTATTGGAATAGATGGAAGAATTATTGAAGTATGTGCCAAAATTAACCATAGATTTAAATGAGCCGGGAAATTCGTACGATTCAGATGATAGTTTCATTAAAGATGACAGTGGCAATATTTCTACTTTGAAATTATCTTATAGTTCAAATCCTAATCTTTTTGATAAGGAAATGGGAAAAACATATCAATTCATTAGCAATGAATGGTACACTCTTTACACTTGCATGCGACTTCCAATGTAACCAGTGGATTTAAAAAGCATTCAACATTAGCTGAACGCCACAATAATGTATTAAGAAAGAGCATTGCACTATAGAATTTTGCTTCAAGACCAAAGACAGCAGAACTAATTCAAGAAGTATAGGGACAAACTTTATCGAAACCAAATGAAATGATGGAATTCATTATTTGACGCCCACAAATATTTCACTACCAGCAAATAATACACCACTAAAGCATCTATACCTTAATTTAAAAATGAAGATTAACCAACAGCTAATGAAAGAAGACTTTTTATATATGAATGAATATCATGAGTGCTCAGAATCCTTAGCCTCTTTAATACATATAATCCAAGGAGAAAAAAATGTTTTCTTTGGGATGCCCTTTCCTGGACTTGTCGTGCTAAGACAAAAAGTCATATTCTTAATGATAAATCCTGATCTTACTGCATCTTATTTGAGGAAATTTATTCATCAAGCATCAAAAAACAATTTGGAAACTTTTTTAACCTAACCTCTGATACTGCAGAGTCAGCTGCTAAAAGTCTCCCCATGGCTAACGCCTTGGATTCTCATGTAGAAGATGCGGGAGCTATATTCCATCCTACGTTTAAAAAAATATGTCATGGATTTTGCGCTTTATGATGATGAAACCTTTTCAGGAACACTGTAATTAAAGCAACAGCTAGAGACAGCACACCTTTCCCATCGACAAGCAGAGAGCAAGAATGAACTGGATATATGGCTTCACAGAATCACAAAGATTCTATTTTGGCTATGGACTAATAGACATCAAAAGTTTAGAAGATTTTCCAGCTATCAAGAGTGTGTTCATGAGGTACAACACACCTCTTCAGCTCGTCGATACTTTTTTCCTTTGCAATTCTAACAAGCCAACAGCAATTAGAGTGACTGATAACAATTTTGAAACTAAAATAGTGGTAAAAGCAAAAGATTTTATTTTTAATGGTGCGCAATAAGTAGTTCAGTTATCTTATTGAATTTAATTTTAAATATATTTCTCATATTTTAATAAGTTTTCATTAAACTTAACATCTGGAGTCTCCAAGCAAATATTAGTCTTTCTTAAAAATATCTTTATTGAGAACCTTTCCACACATACATACATAAGTCAGGATACTGGGGTTCCACTGAATGATTATAAGCTCGTCAAAAAGCCTAGTGATCAATAACAGATATTGCTTTCAACTAATATTTGCTCTCCAGATCCTGGGGACTGCCGGCAATGCAACTAATCCTCAGTTCCACTCAAGCGAAATATTTCAGTACTTTTATAAATTTTGTGATGTATGCAGCGTTATTTGTGGAGTTCTCGATTTCGTAGAAGGTAGAAAAATGATGTCTCTCCACTGTTTTTTAACAGTGGAGAGACATCATTTTTCTACCTTTATAAATTTTAATTAAATGTTTTAAAAAATATGTTAATCAGTATTTTTTGTAAATAACTGATTTATACGCCTATTTATTTTTGTTGTTTATGCATTTGTATTAAAATAATGTTCTCAAGTATTTTAAGTCAATTTTTGATGCTGTGTTTACCCCTAAACTGTATTCGCAGAGTAGTTCTAAGTTTTGCTTAAATACTTTATAATCATTACTGTTGTCTTCACAATTTATTTATTTTTTTGTAAAATTATATTTCCTTTACATTTTTAATAAAATGTGGATATATTACCTACAATCCTAGATATTACTATTTATAACCAGTTCCACTTGCTAAAAAGTGTCGGCAAGAATTCCTTATGAAACGGCTTCAATACTGGCAATTATCAAATTATAGAAAAATTAGCCACTTCTTCAGACTTGATTGTCATAGCATATAATAACGATAGGTATTAGTAGAGTTGCTAGGCCGAGATAGACATAATTGAAAGACAATGCAATCTGATTACAAATTTATCTCATCAAATTGTATATAATTACATAGTAATTATAATTACTGAGGAATATATAATCTGTAATTAATTACAAAGTAATCTGATTACTTGAGTTTCTGAATTCAGAAACTTTGTAATTTTATTACATTGTTGAAATATAATTCCCTTCAATAAAATTCCTAATACCACCATCCATATCCTCCCTGATAAGCCCTTTAATGTCCTTCCTAATTACAATCTTGTATATCCTTCTTAATACCACCTTGTATATCCTTACTAATAATGCATCCAATGCTCACTAATTAGGATAATTGTTTTTTTTTTTATATACTTTTAGCTATCAGTTTTAACTATTTTTTAGGAATTAATAATTAAGAGACAAAATAATTTACTTCTACCAGTGACATACAGATTGATGTTTAAAAAATATATGATTTTCCTTTGAGAAAATATTAAATAACAATTTTCCACCTTCTGATTTAAGAAGATGCTACTATTTTTTTAATGAAAGATAAAGAAGAAAGAAATGTAAAAAACGCCAAAAATGTGCTATGGATTTATTTGTAATTAAGCTTGAGCATAATTGTATGTCGAAGGCATTTCCTTATAAAAAAATCTTATAATACGTAAAAAATTTATTACTATAATATATTACACACATCCTTGTAAATAAAAGAAAGAAATACGTGAATATTTTAAGCTAACAGGCTAAAATACAATTTGAAAAATACTTAAAATTAAAGAAAAATAAAAGGCTTTAAAACAAAGCACATCACAGATTCACCTTTTTTCATAGCTATCACAGATATTGAAAATGAAGTACTTGTACTATATCACAAGATACTTCTATATTCATTCTTCCTCTTCAATTATTTTTATACATAATTACTTCGAATAATCACACAATGGATAATTATTACTACAAAAATAATCCAATAAAGACAAATATTAATAAAATGAATTACATATTTTTTGTGTAAAAAATTAAGCTTACTACTGAGATAACCTTTATCTTATTTAAATTAAATAAAAATTTAACTTAAATTTTATTAAGATTGATGAATGCCAGTGATTTTCTTTTTAAACTGTGACAGGCAGTATTAGCGAATGCTTCGTATTTCACCCACTGTTGGATCACACCTTAACTAAAACTCTTTATTAATCCCTTGCGCTCAAGGGCTTTAGAGTGGAACCATATTGAATTGCTTAGAGTTGCTAGTAGAATAAATGAAAAAAAATGTCCAGTGTAAAGGGTCAATTTAAGGCTAGGAAAATTATACTTCACTTATTTAAATATATTCTACCATCATAATTAACCCTTACTTAGCTAAAAGCCAATATATAGGTTCAGGGATGTGTGGTACCTGTGTGCTAAAAGACAATATATTGGCTCATGGATGGGTAGTCCCGCTGAACCCAGCCTTTTTATAACTTCACTGCTAAAAACCACTGGAGGGGCTCACATTGAACTAGAACAATCTAGAATCCAAAGTGTGATGCTTCCGACAACTGGTGGCTCAAAGCTCATGTTACAATTGGAATAGGAAATTTATTTACGCACTATTCTATAAAATAATAGGAATGGCAAACTTAAAGAATAATACTTATTTAAATATTGAATAAAAAAATGTAGGCAAAATTTTAGTAAGTACAAAATAATTTCAGATATTTGTATTGTTTACAAATTTCAATTATTATTAATTATTTCATCCCACAAAACAGTTTTGAAAGAAGGCGGAAAAGCAGTAAGTGCGTTGTAATTAAGTCAGCATGGCTAGGAGTGCCAGCAGGGTAAGGGTTAAGGAAAATAAAATAAGCATTCTCCAAAACATCAAGTTTACATAAATAAATTACCCAGACAGCAATTACAAAAATGTTCAGACACAGTATGAGTCAAAAGTGGGCTTTGGGAGCAGTGAGAATTAATACTGATGCCAAGTAAAATGAAAGCACTTTTCTTTCACAGTATAGATCCGGACAAAAGCAAATTTGAATTATACGCATTAGGACACCTGAAATTTTATGAATTATATTTTGGTATTCCTGAGCCCATTATACGCAGAAATAGGATGTGTTTAGTATGTGATACCATTTCAATTTAAATTGCTTCTTTGAGCACCTTAGACAAGAATGAAAGATAACTTTTGGATGGGCTATCTACAGGCAGCCAACCTATTATAATTTATGGCACAATGTTATAATAAAAATTTGGAGCATACTGATCCAAATAAGTGAGTCTATTTTGGAAGGAGGTACTTTTTGTCTTCTTTACTCTAAGCATCTACTCTAAGGTCATAAGCACCAAGTAGCATTTGTAAAAGAATAAATTTTAAGTCCACATTATCATCCTCAGATAAATGTATATATAATTTTTTTTTTTTTATACTTTTGATCTTTAAAAAATATTGGCAAGATTTATATATTCTTTATTTTAGAGATAGCCACTAGAATTAATTCTTAAAGTAATCATTTGAGGCAATGACTTTCAAAATGGGTTAAATCCATTTAGTTATCAAATTAATTTCTTTCCTAAAAACTTTTTTTTCCTCACAGCAAAAACTTTTTATTTTTTTGGAAATTCATTAAATCTCATAAAAAATACGGACATGAATGTAAGTGTGAACTCGTAAATATTAATTTCCTAAAGGAATTATACTAGCTTAGACGTTTTTTGTGTCCCCTAAATAGTTGAACGATTTGGATATATCCTTTTTTGAAAGTTGACGCCTCATTTAAAATATAATTTTAAAGAATGTTTTGTTAAGAGGAAATCCCTTAAAATATAGAAAGTTTTAACAATGTTTGCACCAATATAAAGAAATCAATTCTTGATATCCATATTTCAATGTACAACTTGGTCTAATTATTTCGGGAAGAGAAGGTATTGAATGCTATTCCCACCCACCATTTTTTGTTAGTTATATGATGCATTTCACTCTGCAACATTATTAGTTATCCGATCACGCCGATTTTCACTGCTCTAACAGAATTCTAATTCGGAAACAGATTATGGCAAGAACCTCACTCATGCTTTAAGTCAACAAACTCTCTCTCATAAACACAAAATTGTGGCAGTCATCCAGTGCTCCACCCCTAAAAAATAGCTGAATGTCTCCATAACAAAAGCACTGGAACAAAATCAGGAAAAAGGAAAATAAATTGAATCCTTGTGAAAAATGAAGAATTAAAAAACGTTTGCAAAGCATGTCAAAGGTTAAGTCTGTTAGTTTATTATTTTGGTTCATTGGCACTGATCAACCAAACTAAACTATTAAAAGCATGTAAGAAACTGGATTTAAACCATTTTGGCTAAAAAAGAGTGAGTAAAATAAATATTTTTAAATTCAGTAATAGTTACAAGAATTGTTTACACAAATATACAAGTAATAGAGCCCTATTGCTTTGAATAGATGGCATTACTATAAAAAAAAAAATATCCAGATATATAAGTAGCTTAATAAATAAGTGACAATAGTAAACTGTTCTAAAAATAATTTATGAATAAACAAATAATAAAGGTATGAATAAATCTATTAATTAATAAGCCTTCAAATTTCAATTCTAATCTCTTAGCATGAATACATAAAAAAGACTGTTAAAACAGAGTTAAATTGAAAAGATTTTTAATCTGTTTTTAATACTTTTGAAAGAATACGATTACTATTTAAGTAACTTGAGAAAAGACCAATTATCTCTAATAACAGAAAATATAGCTACAGTATAATCGGACCAGAAAGGCGATCATATAACAATAACAATCTAGTGTAAATTCATACTCGATCTAAACTTCTACAAAGAATAAAGTGGTATTTATTAGTCATGTTTTTCCAACAAAATTAAACATTATTTAATTAAAATTTCCAAGTAAAAGGAGAAAATTAATTTCACAACAGTTTACTTTCTCTATAAAAATATTGGTTTCAAATAGAATGTAAATAGCTTTAGGGTTTTGAATTAATTCTTACTAAACATTAATCTGTTTTAAAATAGTTTAATAGTGACTTCATGGGTTCTATGAGGAGCAAATTCTAGTGAGAATGTTATTATTTTTTTAAACCCCTCTTGAAAACATGAAAACTTGCCAGTGCTTCATTAAGTTCTATTTGGCTAAACTGAATTAAAACATTTTCAAATGTTTTTATAAGTTAACTCAGGAAGAAGAAAAATATTGTAAGGTATTTGGAAAACAATTTATGTACTTTTTTCTTTTCAGTGCATTTAATTCCGAGGCCATTAGCACCACCTAGATTAGTATTATAATTGAGGAATTTGTAAGAGATAGGATAGTAAGTTCTTTTCTTTTTTTTTTGCAAGAGAAATTGTGTATCATTACAAATATTTATTTTATTAAAAAAAAGAGGAAAAAATCATTGGAACTCTGATTAGTAATGTGTTTCATTTGAGCAATTCCAATTATTTCTACAATGACCAGTATTTAATTTAAATTTCAGGGAATCAATGCCTACTTATTTTTTTCAGGTGTTCAACAAATGCACTTATTAAAAAAAATATATACACTCTGCCGCAAATAAACAGTGTTCTCTGAACCATCTGAAAGACAAAAGAGTCTACTACAAAATAAAACATTTAAACAAAACAAATAAATTATTACATTCAATTGCTGTACATTGATTTAAGTCTTATTGGAAGTACAAAACCTATAACACTTTCATACAAATATTTATAAATAGGAGTATAATCTATGCTTAAAAAAACTATTTACACTTTGCTGTTTGCACAAATACTTTTTTATCTTTAAAATACTTTTCTAAAAATATTCAATACTTACAAATATAAATATATGTATATAAACAACATTATTGGGTTTGTGCCTTTTTAAAATATATATGTATATATTTATATTACTTTTTATCTACAGATCATACAGGCCTTCCAAATTAAATAAGGCACATTAAATGAAGATCAAAGCAACTTACATAAATACATTATATACACTGTGTCTTATTTATAGATACAACCAAACACATAAACTAGACCTAATATCATTTTATAACAAAGTATTGGTAACTAAGGCTATGTTTCAGGGGTAGTTTAGAAGTCATAACGCACTGAAACATCTATCAATCATATTCTTTGGTAATTTAGAGTGATAAAACTTTAAAGGATTTAAAACAATTTCGCAGTCTATGCAAACATTTACAACTTGTTTGTACATTTTTAAACCCCCAATGAAATTGATCTTTAAATAGGAAAATTCAAGGGTTTTATACTGCTTTTTGTAATTAGTCTAAAGACTGTGATTACAAATAAAAATAATAGTAGAACAAAACCTGAAACAGGAGAATTTGAAATACTATTCAATGATTTAACATCAATTAGAGTTTTCTCTGCAGTTCCAACAGTCAGTATAAATTTAAGCATGAAACTTAATAATTAGTTTAAATACTTTCGACATTTACGTGACAAGCAATGACAATTTATTTTGTCTTCCTCTAAGGGAAATTTATAATCATAAGTAAGTTCTTCGCCTTGAAGAATTTTTCGAAGAGCAAAAATCAAAATATGTTTCTTTCCAAGAATATCTATAACTCTGGAATAGCAGTTGGGCTGCAACAAATAAAAAGACAAATAAGCAAGTAATTGTGAAATTAAGAAAGATACTTTGATTCATGAACATTATGTGAAAATGAGGTAATCTTGGTAAACCCCTATTGTTTTGACATTTTTTTGTACTCTTACTTTTAGAATTAAATTAATACAACTTTTTAGGGTAAAATATAAAACTTACTTCACAGGAATGATTGATAAAACGTGCAGCATTTCCCTTCATCGTAGCATCAACTACAAATTTATCATCAATGCGAAACATGTAACATCCAATTCCTTTTTCAGTGTAGTATCTTTCTCTTTTATCAGTTAGAGCAGATCTAATCACCTAGAAATAAAAAAATAAATTGAAAGACTTGTGTAATTTGTTACTAGCTAGCTCAGGCTAGGAGAGGGGGGATTTCGTGTACATAAACTTAGATCTAAGAATATGCCAACTCATTCTTACAAGTTAGTTTACTTCTAAAAAAAAAAAATAAAAACCCAGCATAACACCTAGATTCTTAGATTTGATTAAGATAGATCACATTGAATAACATCTCCAAAATAGTAAGTTCTTCTTATACTGTTTATCTTTTTCGTAGAGGACAGCATACAAAATAAAACATAAAGGTATAACTACTTCAAAGCGAGATTATTAAGAAACAAAAGCTGAGTAATTTTTTGAGAGTAAAAATATGAAACTTAGCATGAACCATTATAAATTTTTAAACTCACAAATTTAAAAAGATCATTATTATGAATTATCAATAAATTATTTTTATATAAAAAATATCAATAAACATACTAGGAACTTAGTCCCTATTCTAAATTGAGTCCCTGCATGAGTTCAATTATCTCCATAGTCATTTAGTGCCAAAATGCAGAATCAAATCTGAAGTAGTCAAAATTTGTAAACTGATAGTTACCTCGCCAGCATACTCAATCACCATTTCTCCAGAATCAATGTCTCGAAGGCAGAAAAGGCCTCTTCCATGGATATCCGAACGAAAAACTCCAACAGAAAGTTTGGAAGTTTCTTTAAGATGACGAAACCTCATTGCCATGGGCAGGTTCATACTAGTAGCTCTTCGACTAAAAAAAAAATATTTCAATTTCATGGTAAATCAATCACACAAGAAAGAAATGTAAATTAGAAGAGAGAAAAAAAAATTATCAAACTATATTAGAATAACTGAATACACCACTGAATTAAGCCACTTATTCTTTGTCTCAGATAAATTATGTGCAATAATAAATTATTATTTTAACTATTATTAATAATAAATTAATAATAGTTAAAAAAAAATTAATAAGGTCTGAGGTCATTTTTTTTTTTTTTTGTGTGTGTGTGTTTAACGGTGTATCAACATTAGGGCTATTAACACTGAGAGGTCATTATTTCAGTTAAAATTATTACCTATAATTATCTTAAATTCACAGATAAATAATTACATTTACCTGTTTCCATTTAAGCCGTCTGTGTCTGAATTGAGAAGTTTTGGCGGTCTCCTGTGGCGGGATGCTAACCAGCTGAACATGTCATATGTTTTGCGATCATGTTTGAACTTTTCAGTCCTTGCACATCCAGAGGGGTTTATAAATCTTCCTTTGGATAACTCTTTTTCAAGAGCTGAAGGGGCCTTCTTGTGGTAAACTGGTTTGTATTTAGAGCAGCTACTAATCCCTGGTAATTGCTCCAAAATATATTTCATACTATTATTTCCTAATCCCATCAGCTTCTTCAGCATTGTATCAGGGGATGAGAAAGGATTCTGTGTCAATGGGGGAAGGCCACGACATTTCCTCGAATTTTGGACTGTATGAAAAACAGTATTCCAAGCTTCATCAAGATTTGTAGTACTGAAGGAAAATCCGTCTTCAGAAGTGATTTCAAAAGAAATTCGTGGTTCTTCGTGTACTAATTTTCTTTTCTTGATATTTTCTGTATCATTACTAAGCATGGTGCTAGTAGTTTTTGTTTCTTTAATTTTTGAATTCAGGTTGGTGCTCTTTTTAACTGAGCAATTATCTTTTGGCTGAGAGCACGAAGGGGATTTTTTTTCTGATTTATTAAAAGTGTTAACCTCTATGGGGTTACTTAAATTTGAACATGGAATATTTTCATGAGGTGGAGAAACAACACTTTTACTAGGACCCATTAGTAAAACTTGACCAGAAGCATCATGCTTATCAGATGAATTGATCTTAATAACAGTTTGCTGGGGCTGGCGTTGAGCTTCCTCAATTTTAGGCAGTTCAGCGATCTTTTTGATTACAACTGGAGCTACTGCTTGTTGTGGCTTTTCTTTATGAATTGCTGTTGATGAAGGAAGCTCTACAATTTTTCCTAGATTTGGTGGCTTAGCATTCATGCAATGAAAATTATTAATATTAGCTTGAGAGGGGCGAATAAATCTCTCTATAGCACCAGAAGAACTGGAAGGAGTATGGAGTTTAGCAGGGGGTACCGTAGCGAGGAAAATTGTCTGTTCATTTGGATTAACAATTTTCAAACCATTAATATCCTGCTTCTGTGCAACAATTTGTTGAGACATTGCCTGGTATGTGATGTTTTTATTTAACTTTAAAGCGTCTTGAGAAATGATTTTATAACCATTCCAAGAAGAATTAGGAACTGAACCATTGTGTACTATATTCTGCATGCATGTTCCATTGTTTTCAACAACCTGTGGATTTGTGTTGACAACCACATAACTCTGTGGAATATCTATGACTGGTTTGGCTGCTTGAAATACCTGTGTGGTAGTAGCGGAATAACTACTTGCCAGCATTCCCGGTGTAGTTCCAGAAATAAAACGGCTAGAAGACATCACAGTATTACTAACAACAGTTTCCATTCCTACAATCATAGGAGTATTTGTAATATACATATTATTCTGTTGATGCCCATATACATCCAAGCTTGATCCAGGGTTATTCAAAACTAACTGTTCCATTCCATTAGATTGAATGATAGTACCAACAACAGTAGGAACATTCTGGACAACTGGTTGAGGAATCGGTGGCTGAATATGGAAAGTATTATGGCCAATGGAATTTGCTGTTAAAAACTGGGTTTTCTCTTGAGTGTTAATGGCAGTTATATATTGTATGTTTTGCTGCTGAGGTTCCTGATAAGAAGAAGAAACAAAAGCCGTAGGAAGAACGTTGTCACTGGGCATCTGTTGCAGAATTATAGCAGATGGCTGTAAACCTACAACTGACTCAGGAACAACTGATTCAACAGATGTAACCAATGTTTGTTCATTTGGGAATGCGGAACTCTGGACCTGCTCATTATTTAGAGTAGTGTAATTAATGTTGACGACTGATTCAGTACTTTCCCTTAATCCATTAAATTCTGAATTATTAACACAAACTATGGAGTTTTCAAAAGAATTCTGGACCAATGTTTGTATTTTATGTTCGCTGGTTGTTATAGACTTAACTTCAATAGGTACATTAAATAAATGTGGTTGTGAATCACTAGGAGCAATAACTTGAGAACAAGCATTATTGATGTTCGTGATACATACTTCAGCATGGGAAAAAGTTTCTTCAGGTAAGCCTTGCGTCTTTTCTTCTTCACTAAGATCACTTTCGCTACATGATGAAAAATCAGCATTACAGGTAGGTAAATGTCTTTCGTAGCTGGAACTTGTCCTATATGTCCTGTGACACCGTGCACATTTCACTGGTTTATCATCAGTAGAATCACTATTACCACTATTAATTGTATCCTGGTTATTTAATTCTATATCATAAGAATCATTTGACTGATCACTCTCACTTAAATCCATAGCTCCATCAACTTGGATTATACTTGGTCTTTTCCATTTGGTTACCTTTTCTCTATCTATGTAATTTTCACATTCTTTAATTTTTCCGAGATTCTTCTGTTTAACAACCCTAACTACTTGATAAATATTTTTTGTTTTATTGCGCACATCTTTTGGACAATCATTAACCTTCAATTTATTACAAAAAGGATCAGTGGTTGGATTGCTAACATTAAATTCACATTTATCGACCCTTGATTCAGGCACCATATCATCGAAGCTCATTTTTGTAAAAATGTCTTGAACTGAAATTCGATCAAGAAAATCCTGGGGTAGTTCATTGAAAATTGCATCTTTTAGATCAGGGGGAAGAAGGTCAGTACTCTGTTGATCAGAAAGGTTTCCTTCCTCTTCTTTGGAGCATACAGTTTCGATAATCTGATTAACTAGTGCTCTAACTTCTTTGTCACAAAAATCAGACCTCATGAAAGCACTGGCATTAATGGCCTCCACAGGGGAAGGAGGAGGTGTGAATTCTAGAGAATGATCTACAGTATAATTGCTGTCATTTTCATAAGTATATTCCGTTGATGTATTGGTTACTTTTGTTTCTATAGAATATCTCACAATTTTCCAAGGTTCTTTCCAGGACCAAAAAAGTCTAGAACATTTATATTCACAGGGGATAATTAATTCAGAATCATTAGAAAGTTCAGGCAATATCTCTCCAATCTGGCTTACTTCTAACGATCCAATATAAATTTTAACTTGGTTCCGTAAAACATCTTTCTTTTTTTTATGGTCAAGTTCTACATACACTGACCTCTTGATATTAAAATCCTCATCTTTATGAATTTCCTTATCGCCTCGTTGATTGCTGTGTGTTTTGCAAAAAACTTCCTTGTTTTCTAGAAAAACACATTCTGAATTCATAGCACAAGCAAAATGATAAGCAGAAGGGCAAGACTTGGCACAACATCCTAAACTTGCTCCTTTCTTCCCACATTGTACACAACGAATCAATCTTGCTCTTGATACAGCACTATGGACATTTTGTAATGACCCATCTATTTCTTCAAAAACTTCACTAGACCAGAGGGCACAGTTTGTGTGAACCCATTCATTCTGGCCACAATAAAGTAACCTTCCTTCCCTCATAGGAAATCCTTCGCCAATAGATTTACAGAATAAACACATTCTAGTGTCTTCAAGATTCAGGCCAATGTAATAACTTTCTTGATCCAGGTTCAGAAGTCCTTTCAAACCGTTATATTCTTTTTTCTTTAATTTCTGTTTATCAGCGGGTTTTGGGCTTTCTACAAAACTGCTTTTATCTAAAGCCTCGCGTTCAGCAAGTACTGTTCCAGAAACTCCGGACTCATTTGGATCAAACCATGGAAATATCTGTTTCAAACACCTGTTATAAGTTTCAATCAATTCTGAATTACCTATTTCCCTGGTCACACATTCCATATCTTTATGAAATTCACAAACTGAGTGGTATTCATCACTAGTAGCTTTATTTTTAACAGATAATAAACTCAAAGAGTTGGGTGCAGGCAAATTAGAATTTTGACAAGTACAAACTCTGTCTTGTGTATCCAGATTTAGTTTTTCTTTTGTCAGCAGGCTATTTTTTTCAGAGAATTTATTTTCTGAAGTTATTTCACGTGAATTATTTGTCAACTTATCGTAAACAATGCTTAACAACTGTTGCTCTTTGCTACAAGTTATATCTTCCGTTTTCTTATTCATGGGCTTCTCAGAAAATATTTTTGTGTCATCTTTCGGTGTGACTAAATTTAGAAAATCTGTTTTAACAGTTTTTAGGCTTTCTTCGTCATCTTTGGTTAACTTTGGCGTGAGTAATCCTAAGTCTGAGGACTTATAGTCTCGATCAGGACTAGTATCTGATTCAATACCAAGAGATTCTGTCTCAGAACTAGTAAGCAAATTTGGTAGATGTATTGGATTCCTGTGCTTATCTAAACAAACACAAACTCGCTGCTTTTTTGGGCTGGCTTTAAACATTGCACAAGCATTTTTATTTTTGCTAAGTATTTTTATGACATTCAAATACCCTGCTCTCAGTTCATCATTTACTGCGATTGACCACTTTGCTGGAGGATTTTTGCAACATAATCTAGAAAAAGAACCCAAAAACTACATGTTAATATATTTTACCACATAAACTATTTAAAATAATGATATAATTGTAAATTATATAAATATTTTATAAATAAAATATTAAAACAATCAACTAAAAGAAAAAAGTCCTACAATAGGACATGAGTGCCCAGGACAGATTCTGTAGAATTATCTAATTTGTAACTGTACATCACACTGAAGTTCTAGTGTGGTCAGCACTGAGCCCTGGCTGCCTGAATTTAGCACTTTCCAAAGGAATTTAGGTATTAAGGATGCACTCATGAAAGAGTATTTGAAAAATATGCACAAATCCCAATTAATCCTATCTAATATAAAACAAAAATGAACCCTGTTGAAATTTATGTATCTCGCTGACAATCAAAGAATGGATTACATGTGTAATCGTAATCATTCTTGTAATTACGATTATCATCATAATCGTAATCACATCTCTAGGGTCTGTGATTATAATCTTAATCATAATTATAACTTGAAAGCATCTCTAGGGTCTGTGATTATAATCTTAATCATAATTATAACTTGAAAGCATCTCTAGGGTCTGTGATTATAATCTTAATCATAATTATAACTTGAAAGCATTTGATTTTAAACGCAATCGTAATTATGATTATGCCCAACAATCATAATTACGATTTATTCATGTTTTATAATTATTTAGATTAGTATAAGCTCTTTCTTCCAGAATGCGGCTTAAACTAACCACCTTCCTGTGGAATGTGTTTAACAGCTTCCT
Organism: Gonocerus acuteangulatus; assembly: GCA_946811695.1. Lineage (NCBI taxonomy): Eukaryota > Metazoa > Arthropoda > Insecta > Hemiptera > Coreidae > Gonocerus > Gonocerus acuteangulatus. The sequence goes on from OX328125.1 coordinate 41,885,428, forward strand.
ATTGTTTGTATCGCTTGAATTATGCTTAGAATCTTAACAATAATTCATTTTTAAACATTTTACGAGATATAAATTTTAAAGAAAGTTAATTGGTATAAAGTAAAGTTTTGAATTACCTGCAAATAAACTCTATAGTTGGTGGAAGGTAACTAAGGACCTGATACTTCTCATTAGAAATACCCTCACATTGAGCATGGATCCAACATTTGCAGACTGCACATTCCATCATCTATCAAAAAGAATATATGTATATTTCAAGATAGAAATATCAAATTTTATCCATGGTAACACAATAAGTATAAATTATTCTCAGGATAAGCATCTTAAAAATTCATTGAAATGTTTGAGAAATAAAACTTTTACTTCAACCCCTCATTCAAATTCATATGATTTTATATTTCTCCTTCTAATAAGGAATAAAAACGTTTATCTGCAGAGGATGGCGTACATTCATACAAAGATAACTAAAAGTGAGGTAAAATAAACTACAGAAGGAAGAGTTATTTTTATCAACCACATCAAAGAGGAACCTCAATGTGTAGGATTCATAACCTGCTGTCGATTTGAAGTTTTAAATATATGCACAACTTAATTCAAATAATTGATGATTCTCACGCTACATTCCGCACTATTCCCAACTCATTCATTTAGTTTCTGTCTATTAACTTTAACTTACATATTGCCCAGTTACCTCTTTTTTTAAATTAGAAATTATAATTATTACATCAGGAATAAGAAAAGATTAATTCCAAATAATTTAAACTAAAATTATTAACTACATAAAATAAGTTTTTTTTTTAATTTTTGTGTTCACTTATTGTTATTTTTTATTTATTCATTTAATGATATTACATTCTGTAAAATAATTACATTTTGTAATGTGCTTACATAACAAATAATAATCACGAGCGTCTGCACCAGCTGTCCCCTTGTCTCCTCGGGTAAGCGAGATGACTAGGGACAGCCGTACCCCACTCCTCAACCAGCAGCAGTACGAAGTACTGGAGCTGGAAAAGGAACAAGAGAGCTGCAGACACTCTAGGGGCTTGTGGGGAGAAGATAACCACCGTTATCACTCCCTTGTATTGCTTAAAGCAGATCGCGGGGTCACATCCTGTTCAACCGTCGTGGTGGGGAATAGGGATGGTTGGGAGTGGACAGTGACTGGACAGCAGGACTAGGGTTTAGGGATAATTTGTGATGAAAATTTGCAAATCGGATGGAGATAAGGTCTTGTATTAGAGGAATGTTGAGGTCTTTATGAAGATTCTTATTGGTTATGTAAAAAGGAGCATTGACTATAGTTCAGAGGACTTTAGATTGGAATGTTTGGAAGCGTCTGATGTTCAATGGTTTTGCAGTTCCCCATAGTTCTATTCTGTATGTCCAAATGGGTTTTATAATTGTGTTGTAGATTATGAGTTTGTTTTCGAGTGAGAGGGGTGAGTTTTTATTCAGTAATCTGCAAAGCTGTCCAAAGCGTCTGTTGAGTTCTTGTCTTTTCAGTCTAATGTGGTCTTTCCAAGTGAGTCTAGAGTCTAAATGAAATCCAAGGTAACGGACTATGTTGACGGGAACAAGGAGTTGGTTATTAAAGGATACTGGGGGACAGGATTGACGATGGAGTGTGAATGTTATAAACTGGCTTTTGCTTTCATTTACCTTGATTCTCCAAATTTTGAACCATTTTTCTATTTCATTTAAGTGGTTCTGGAGATTATTTGAAGCAATGTTCGGATTGGGATGGAAGAAAGAACTGCTGTATCGTCGGCGTATGAGGCTAGGAGAGTATTAGGATGGAGAGGAATATCAGATGTTTATATGGTGTAGAGGACAGGTCCTAAGACACTACCCTGCGGAACTCCCGCTTCCACTGGGTGGTAGTCTGAGTATTCTTGCCCTTGTCGGACTCTGAAAAACCTGTCTTTCAGATAGGAACGGAGGATCAGGAAAAGTGAACTAGGAAGGATTTTTTTAAGTTTATAAAGTAACCCCGTGTGCCAAACCCGGTCAAAAGCTTGCACCACATCAAGAAAGACACTGGGGCAGTACTCTTTTTGCTCTAAGGAGGAGGATATATGATCTACAACACGAAGACCTTGCTGTACAGTGGAATGGAGAGGACGAAAACCAAACTGATGGGAAGGAAGTATGGTCTGGTTGTTGAGAGTGGGCACAAGGCGTTTCAGGATTTTTTCAAACATTTTGGAGAAAATGGGGAGAAGGCTTATAGGGCGATAGGAAGATGTTTGATGTGCTGGTATTCCGGGCTTAGGGAAAAGGATAATTATTGAGAATTTCCATAGAATGGGAAAATGGGTTGTACGGAATATGCAATTATATAAATATGTTAGGAAGAGGATTGCTTTGGATGGAAGTTGTCGAAGGATCTGAGAGGTGATTAGGTCATACCCTGGACATTTACGGCGAGGAAGTTTTGTGTTCACTTATTAGTAATACATATGTTCTTTAATTAGTGCAAGAACATTTACATTTAAATGTTCCTTTGTACTACTGAAAGAAAACTTATATCCCTTGAAACGGCATTGCTTCCTTAGCAAATTACATTGTTTATGCTTTGGAAAAGGCCAACTAACAAATAATTCATGCTACTTTAATTTGTTATGAAATACATTTTTAATAAGGTTTTGTAAACTAGTTCGTTATAGCCTGTTCAGGAGTTCAATTGTGCATGCGCGAACGTCTGGGCGGGAATTTCTCTTTGTACTCTCCCGTCTGTTCCCCCTTTTGCAAAGCCTTTAGATGATCAAACACCTAACATGAATCACTATAAAAACTGAGTTACTATGTCTTGTTTAGGAGCAGGAAAGACTTTTAGAGGTCAGGCAAGGGAGATAATGTTTAATGTTTATCAATACTTAGCCAAAGCTAAGGCTGAAAACAATTTTAACTATAATGTTACCAATTCCACAAGCGAGGAGACTGGGGTAACGGTTGAAAACTAATAAGGTTATAACAGGAAATATAGGCCCCGCCCATTGCCTTCATTTCCCCCTCCAACTAATCGAACAGGCTACAGTTTAAGTTGTCAGCATTAGCCTTGGCTAAGTATTGATAAACATTAAACACTATCTCCCTTTTCTGACCTCATAAAGCCTTCCCTGCTCCTAAATGAGACATAAACAGTTTTTATTGAGTTCCACGGAGCGTGTTGTTCATTGAAAGGGCAATGCAAATGGCGGAACTGTTGGGAATATTTCCCCCCTATTTCGTGCATTTAAATTTAAACTAAAGTGGAACTTGGATAATTCAAACCCTTAGGGACTGATGAAAAAGTTAGAATTATCCAAAATTCGAATTACAAAAGTTTTAGAAAATAAAGGGCTATAAACTTCATATTTTCACACAGTTTTTAATTAAAACAAAAAAAAGTTACATAAATTTTATTCAATGAAGAACAAAAATTGCACGAATTGATGATTAAGTTCATAAGTAATAAATAACTTTCCAAAAAATAAAAGTCTATTGCTTTTTAAAAAAGTCTGAAATTTTTGTTTGCTTCTTTGAGTGAAGCCTGTCAGAGTACACAGAAGATTCTAAAACTTTCCAGTTAAAAGATTCCATCTAACTGAACGGGCTATAGTTAGTCAGTATCTTTATATGATTCTTTCGGATAGTTGGAAATCCTTTCCTAACGAATTATAGTTATTGATTTCATTAAAATCTGTAGTCACATTTATTCAATTTTCAATACCAACAAAATTTAAAAAAACAATACCAACAATGAGCAACAAACATAGATAGCAAAATAATCTTTTTATTAAAAAATAAAAGAAACTTACTTTTGTATTGTAATCATTATCATCGTAGCAGCACTGGCACAAAGGACAAAAATTTCCTTTTTTCCTTAATTTAAAGCAAGCTTTGCACAAAGGCATGTTCCCAACAAAAACATGTACACTTGAATCATTACAGCTTTTACAAAATAAACATGATGGACAAACCTATATATAATTAAAAAAAAAGGTTATGATTAATTGTACATTAAAAGATAAATATTTAAAAAAATTATTTGAGATAATTCTTTGAGAAAAATTATTTGAATTTATTTATTTATATTATTTGAGGAGTATGGCGAGCAAATTATTTGAAAAAAAATACTTGCCCAATTATTGTCAGAAATATTAGCTCTAGCAGTAGAAATGCAGCTGGAATGGTATGATTTTTGACATTTCGTACAAGACAATTGTGTGCCACCCGTTTTTAAACATGCTTCACATTGTGTACATTTTGGACAAAGCCAATCCAAGCGCCACCAATCACCAGATGTATTAACACTTAAATTTGATACACAAAATGTATGATATGGTTCACAGCAACTGGCACAATGCACCATCTAAAATAAAGCGATTTTTTTCAAAATATGTATAGAATAAAATTATAAAATAATTTTAAAGCTTGTTTGTTTTTGTTTTTGGACAAAAATAGTTTAAGATCTGACCTTCTCTAAACCAGCACTACCACATAAAAAACAAAGCGCTTTTAGCTTCAGAGGATGAAAACCAATAAGTGGAAATCCCATTTGTGAAACTTCTTCAGGATCATAACTTTCCCAAAAATCAATAGAGACTCTTGCATTTAATCTTTCAATTTCATGATTTTCCATTCCATCGAGCAGCTCACAGTTGGCACGACCTAAATCCTGGAGCATTCTGGCCTAAAAAAAAAAAAAAAAAAAAAAAATGTAAGATATTTATAGGCTTTTTCTACTACACACCAAAATAACTAGAGCAAAATTGAATTTAAATAAAGATAAGAAAACAAATTTATTAATCTATGTGAGGTTGCGACCACCGTGGTTTGATGAAGTTAGGCCCCTTTCACAATAAAGACCTCCAAGCCAGCAACAAGTCGGATGTAAAGAGATATTGAAAAAATAAGTATCTGAAAATAGACCAAGGTTCATAGTAGATAGCACAAAATCTCCTTTTACACTTCAGTGTGTTGCCAATTCTTGAAACTGCCATGCTTCCACAGCGAATTACATTGTTTATAATTTGGAAAATGCGAACTGTATTCCTTGAAATCCTAGAATGTTCTTCCTGGGAAAGGATTAGGCTGCGATGTACCACCTTCCGAAAAGTCTCACTAAGTCTAAAAGATCTGGAGAAACCACCGCCCTTATAAGATAAAAAGTTAGGAGTGGTGTGGCTCCTGGAGAAGCCCGCCATCAGCAAGTCTACAGGGGGACCAACGCCAGGTGCGAGTATTCCTTACAGGAGGACACATCTCCTTGCTGCTCTTTATGTTTGGAAAGGGTTAAATAGATTAATTTTCCATGCTGTGATATGAAGCTTGGTAGCTAATGGTAATGCATCAAAGTGTAAAGCAAGAGATTATGGGTTCAAATCATATCCCAAAGAGTTAATTTTTCTGGAAAAAAAGACTTAAAAATGAAGTCACAGATGCTATATACCAGTAGTGGCCAACCCCATGCCCTTAGGCACGAGTGGGCCCACAGTTGATCTGCAATGTGCCCGATGCAAGATTTCCAAAAATTATTTTAAAATTCCTTTTTTAAATAGAAATAAATAAATATGAAACAATGTTCTTTGTCTAAAACACGAAAGAAAAGAATGACTTACCACTGGTGGATAATCAATATCATTCTGTTTTTGATAAGTATGTTCTGAGTCTATTGAATTTAACTTCTTTCCTTTATCATTCATATTTGAAAATGTCCACTCGTTTTCTCTGTACCTAAAAGAGAATAAATATTAAAAAAATTGAAAAAAAAAAAAAAAAAAAGGAAGAGAAGGGAGAAATAATAATTAACTTACTCAATTACTTGTCCATCTTCAGAATTTTGTGATTCCGTGTTACTTGGAGCAGAGTCACCTAAGAATAACAAAATCTCTTTCAAGAATCTTATTTCATGTCCAAAAATTACAATAAAAAATGTTTATAAAGCTAGAACACGAAAGCATAAACTGAAATTTAACAAGTTTGTTTACTTGATGGTTAGAAGAATTATTCCAATTTGCAGCACTGCCTATTAGCATATAAGGCTATGCGAAGCTGTTATACAAAAAATCACAATGAATTAAAGAAAAAATGTACTAGCTTTTATGAAACCGTAGCGCAAAAGAATCTTAATATACTTCAAATAGGAATTTCAATGTAACTACCTTTAGATGTATTAGTAGGGTCAAATGTAGCGACTGGCTGGCCTAGAACAAGTGAAGCACTGCGGCAGACGTGTTTTACCCTTGGGCCAGCTACAGGCAACTTCTGCCTACCACGGCCTCTTTTTATTTCATCAATGTCCCTTAAACCCCTACCTCCTAAATAAAAACATTAATTATTAATAAAATCAAAACACTAAGGATAAATCGGCGCTAATGGCCACGATTTGTCGATGCGCCGTAAAAAAATAATAACAAAAAACTAAGGATAAAATTGAATGTAAACAAATCAAACCAATTATTAAATTTTGCAAAAACTTATGTGTCAAAAGTTTTTCATTGGGAGGAAAACCGATATGACGTCGACTCGACCCAGGGGTGCCGATGAGAAAAGTCCTTCTTTCATAATTCGAGCCACAAAAATGGTCTGATTTAGATGGAATTTGGCACAAAAATACTTTGTTTGATTCAAAGGCTAGGTTTGTTGATAAGCAAAATCTACCCCCCTGGACAAACCTGATTTTTCAGTTCATTTTGCAAATCATAGTGCTCAGAATCATGCGTTCATACGATTTTAGGTACACTTTTTGAGGTAATTTGAAGTGGCAAATCTCATGACATCATTTTCAGGGCTATGTTGTAAAAAGTTTTCCGAAGCCATTTTCTCATACTGGGCTTTGGACTAGTCAATGACAGGCTTGAAAAACTTTAATTCTTAAATAATAATTCTTAAGTTTTTAATAACATTTTTGAAATTATTTTTTCTAAAACAATAAAACGTCAAATATCTTGGTGTTGGTATAATATCTATGTACATATCAACTGGTAAAACACAAATAACCTTCAGAGGGACCCAAACTATGCAAAAGGATTGGGCACCAGAGGGAAACTACAATTCAATAAGCTCAAACTGTATTTTTATGAGCTCCAGTGGGTACAAGAGTGACATTCAGTCCTGAAGCGAAGAAATGGCCTTGTAACAAAGGTGGCTATCAGGCCACAGGGAATGCCGGATCATTGCACCGAAAGTGCTTATAATTCTCAAATGGGTTCATGATATAACACATTGTCTAACACTGCTAGATTTTCTTAAGGAGAAAATCATAGTTATATTCAAATAAAACTTAATTTACTAAACTAAACATTTACTTCCTTCAATGATAGCTATAAATAAATATTAAGTTATGGTCACTTTATGTTGCTGAGATTTGAAAAATTTCAAAATCATAATGATTCAAGTGAATTACAACTGCCCCTTTGTTCAGTGGACAGTATCCCACAAGCAAACCAGCTATAAAGATTGACTTGCAAAATATTCAACTTAATGAAAAAAATAAATAAATAAATGAATAAATGAAAGATATAAATAAATCACTATTACTTACTATGACTAGATAAACGAAGTGATGCAGCTGAGCCTCTTCGAACGTGTATACTTTCACGGATCCCTTTATTTCTTCTAATAACTCTTGATTCACAATTAGTTCCATTATTTAACCTTAATTCAGGAGGATTAAGAATCGTTTCTTGTGAACCACTAGAAATATCTCTCCAATCGGTTGCCTTCAAAAATTTAATGTAACACATTTGAATAATAAATTCTTAGGTTATTATTTACAAAACAATTATATATATATGTAATATATTAGTTGGGCATACATAGATTTAGTCGGTTAGTGTTAGTCACGTTCCAGTGAAAAATTTACTAGAGAAAATTCAGTAAACAAATGTTAACAATGTTTTCAATAACACATTATTTTTTATAGGATTGGAATTAATTTATTCTATATGAAAATTAAAAAAAAAAAACAGACAAGAATGTCAGTGTGCCATAAAAAAATAATAATAAAAACGAGACGTATCTCCCCGTGGTATAGTGGTAGTTAACATCACGATTCTCATGCAGGAGATGGGGGCTCGAGTCCTACCAGCAGCAGGAATTTTCTCATCCCACAGCTTGTTAAGAAAATTCCCCACTGCACCATGGATGTCAGCGCAAATGGCCCAGTGCCCAGTAAAAAAAATAAAAATGAGAATACAACAAAAATGCAGTTCCCGTTTTCCTTTCAATGTGAATGTGAAAACTGGACTAAACATCCGACCATCACAATATTTCCATGGAATTATAAAGGACATATTATAACAACAATAAGAGGATCAACTTTTCAACAAATAAAGAAAGAGCACATTGTTAATATAGTCCCCTACTATTGACATCCACAATTATTAATTGTTAATCCTAGGAAATGAATGTTCCTATTTTATCTTCGTTTTCTTAAGAACATACAATGTAATATTTTGGCTATAAAGTACAGAGATGTAGCAACTTTGAAAAGGATCAGTTCTTTCCTGATAAAGACTTTAAATTAAAGCCAAAGTGTTAGGAACAAAAACACATTTTTACATTTTAATGTAGTTTCATTAACTATCATGACTGAATCACGACTATTCCCACACTGATATTATTGACGCAATGGCTTCTGAGGATTAGTCGGTCGACTAATGACTTGTCCAAAAAAAGGTCAACTAAGATTAACAACAACCCAAATATTTAACTACATCTAACTATTATTCAATCTCGCCCTTAAAGTTGCCATTAGGCTCACTGGCGTATGCTGATGATGTGGTAATTACAGGGAGGACCACAGCAGCTTTGGCCGGTGCTGTGACAGAATTTAATCGTGTAGCAAAAGACTTAGGACTCCCTATAAATACTGAAAAGACCAAATATATGAAAACCTCGAGACAGACCGGAGAACGAGGAGGGACTGTGGATTTGGGCGAGGAAATGTACCGTAGCTGTAGCACATTTAACCCTTTAAGGGGCAGAGACGGCTTAAGCCGTCGTAAGTTCAAAAATCCGTTTGCGGCGCTGATTCTAGTAGCTTATTGCTCTAATTGTAATCCTGGGGCTGTTAAAACTATTTACAACCCTTCCAGCCCCTTTCTACCCCTTGGTAGCCCACAAAACGGTACTTTGTCGTCTTCAGGCACCTAGCGTACCCAAACTTGTCTCACCCTCTGAAGCGTTATCAGTGATTTCCTTCCACAGAACCACATCTACCTTCATTCAACAATGTACGTACAATATTTGCATATACATATGAAATACTATTGCTTGTTACTTTATCTTTCTGGAATATGTCGCTAGGATGTTATTGATAATTGTTTAGACGAAAGTATGGGTTTTGTGCTGTACTGAGATAGGATATGCATTAAATATGGATATTTACACCGGGAAGAGTGTGAAACCACATCCTAATTTAGGCCTACAAGAAGGGATTGTTTTTATCACAGTTTATTTATTTCCTTAGTGCATTATGTAATTTTATATGACTCAGAGAGTAAAAATATTTCTTCACAAATTTTAATTTGAGTAAACGGGTTAATGATCAAGTTTAATAGAAATTCAGAAAATAAGTAAGCAATGAATCCAGAGACCAAGGCAACTAACACATGTAATAAATCCCATTATAAGCGCGAAAGATCGCGACCACAACGTGCAAAAAAAGTCCGACTCGCAGGAACTGCAGCATCTTAGCGCGGTTCCGTTCATGTCCCTAGTGCCATTTGATAAGCTTAGAAAAGAAGTAAACTTATTTTTTTTTTTTATATATATCTCGTGAAAATCCTCTCGAACATCTCGAATAAAAGTGATATTAAGGCGTCAGGGACTCCGACAGTAGCTAACTTTTACACAGAAGCGGAAATTACAGAATCTGGCTCTCATTCTAAAGCAAAGCTCTATAAATCAATACAAAATATGCCTAATAAAGCCTTTCTAGAGGATACAGAAGCATGGGCGTATATGAGGGGGGGCTGAGGGGGCTGCAGCCCCTCCCGAAATTTTGAATTGATGATAAAAACTTCTCGTAAAACCCTTAAAAATAAATTAAATAAGATCACTTAGTTCATAAAACATATTTTATTTTACGTGTAATAGCGTTTTAGTTGCCTAAAACTATTCCAAGCACTAAATATTTAGTATTCCATACCCTGGAAATGGTCTCAGCCCCCCCCCCCCCCCCCGAAATTGTTTTTATATACGCCCATGTACAGAAGGATCACGAAGAAGTACACAAGATTAAGTAGAATACCCTGCCTAATATAGCCTATATAGAATAATATGCTGAATAAAACCTATCTAGTAAATATCTTGACGAATAACAAGTCAAGAAAAAAAACTTTATTTAGTATATAACCTTTGTTGAAAACTATTGATTGCTAATTGATGAAGCGGTTTACAACTAACTAGTCTTTATGAATATTTAGTATATAACCTTATGTTTGGATCTGAGCTTTTGGGGTGCTCTCCGCCTAGGCTTTGTGTCGGCAGATACCTGGGGTATATTTACAGCTCTTGAGGATTAACTCTTAGCAGGTAAATTTCCTGCGGCCCCTCGTTTCTACGGGCATTGAACCGCCATATTCGCTCATAGTATCTAACCGTTGTGAAGTTTATTTTTTGGTTTTAGGACTTAATATACATATGTAGACTAAATCATAGCAAGAAGTAATCCTCCGTCGTCGGTTCTTAACTATGTAGACTCGCTAATGTTATCCAATCTTAGATACATCGTATATAAAATCCACAGCCAAAACACGACATTTCATCAGAATCCCCTGCTGAATAAAACTTATATAGAATAATATGCAAAATAAAGCCTATCTAGTGGATAAAAATAGAGGAAAAAAGCCGTTCGTGGTGGTAGAAAATCTTAAAAGTATTTCGCTCAGAAATCTCCGAAATATTGTCACTAATTTTACGTATCCTGTTTTATAGCCAAATAGATTTATATTCTATAATCAATAAGAAAAACCTACTAACAATAAAAAACTATGGGTAACAGATGAAAATAGGGAATACCATGAATAGTTCTAAAGAACGAAATCAACACCAGTACTGTAATCTAGATATTCATACGGCATCTTCGAATTCTAACAGACAAAATATTGATTCTAATTATACGTATCCTGTTTTATTGACAAATACATTTGACTACTATAAGCAATTAAAAACACTAGGGAATATGCCAAAGAACTCGGAGTAGGAGCCTCGACCGTTTCAAGACATTTGAAGGACATTTCATACGGTACAGCCTGATATATTTTTAACAATGAATTGTTTTTCTTATTTTAATTAATCTGTTTTATTGTCAAATACATTATCCAACTTTAAGCAATTAAAAAATAACAAGGAGAAACAACAACAAAAAGAACCGTTCGAATAAACGAAATCAATTACTTCAAAGTTTAAGAACTTATTTCTCCGATTGACATAGCCTAATCAAAAATTGTTTCAGAATCTTTTTTGTAGAACATTTAGTAAGCTTTCGCATGGTAGCCCTCCGTTTACCAATATTCCTAACCGTCTTCGAGATATTAGGGAATGTATACGAAGTTCCCAAAACATTTCATGTCTGTTAATAAAATATTTTATTCTAATCCTTCCTTAGCTCCAAACGTAACCAAAATTTTAACATATTAGTGTTGATGAAATTCAAACATGCAGAAAATGTTTCAACTGAATCCCATAATTTTACGTATCAAAATCAAAGACAAAAAGAACAGTTCGAATAAGCGAAATCAATTACTTTAAAGTTTTAAGCACTCATTTCTCCGATTGACATCGCCTAATCAAAACTTTCATTAGAACCTTTTTTGTAGAGCATTTAGGAAGCTTTCTAATGGTATTCTTCCGTTTCCCAAATTCCCAACCTTTTTCGAGATATTAAGGAAAGTATACAAAGTTACCAAAACTTTTTTATATCTGTTAATAAAATATTTTATTCTAACCCTTCCTTAACTCCAAACGCAACCAAAATTTCAACATATTAGTTTTAATGAAAGTAGAACATGCAGTAAATGTTTCAACTGAATCCCATGCTTCTAAGTACCCAAACCAAAAACGGCATTTAAAAAATATTGTTCCAATTTTCTCGAAAACGGTTAAAGGTATCGCCTTGAAAATGGTTTCATTCGTTTTCCTTGCCCAAAAAGCCTATAAAAAGAGTACTTACAAGCTTATGAACTCAAAAACATAAGCGTTACGATTTTTTTTGCGCGAATTTCGCCCCAAACGCCATCTTCCAGTGGGCGGATTTTGCTAGTTAACGAACTTGACCTTTCAAATTGGACGACAGATTTTTGTACCAAATTTCATCAAAATCGGACCATCAGGGAAGCCAGAAATGAGCGAACAGACAAATATATATATATATATATATATATATATATATATATATATATATATATATATATATATATATATATATATATATATATATAAATATATATATATATATAAATATATACATATATATATATATATATATACAAATTTGAACCACCGTTATTTTCGGTCTCTAGGGGTTCTGAAACGCGAAATTTTCTTGTCGGCACTTCCGGATTGTTTCATTGTATCAACCTTATAAGCGGGGTTCCTCCCTATGGGAGAGGGAGGAACCACGCTAAAAGCCTAAGCCTGTGTTGTGCAGGTTTGCATTCAAGTACACATTACATAGACCCTTAAAGTGCACAAACGGCTCAGGCCGTTTTTAAAAAAAAATTAAAAAGTTTGATTTTGCAATAAATGGGCTATGGGCTGTGTTTTAGCAACCAAAAGGAGTCATTTTTTTTGCATGACATGATTTTTAATTTGTTTTCCGATAATTGCGCCTTAAAGGGCAAAGTACCTGTGGAAGTAGTAACGGAGAACAATAACCTGGAAGTGGAGGTTAAGGGCCGAATGGTGGCAGGAAACAGATGCTTCTATGTCTTGCAAAAAGCTCTCCGATACAAAAGTCACTCCAGGAAAGCAAAGATTTTACTATACAAAACAGTAATAAGGCCAGGTACACAACAACTGTACGGCAGAGAAACGTGGACTCTGACCAAAGAAATGAGGAGAGGTCTACTGGTCTGGGAGAGTAGAGTCCTGAGAAGATTTTTGGAACCGTAAGAGAGCAGCACAGATGGAGGGTCAGAAACAATGCCGAACTAACAGAATTGTATGGCGAGCCTGACATCCTCTATGTCATCAAGAAAGGTAGACTACGGAGGTTAGGACATATGGAGAGAATGGAACCCTTTATGCTACCTAAATTAATGCTGAACGGTGCACCTGGGGGCAAAAGAAAGAGAGGCAGACCAAGACGGAGGTGGCTTGAGGATAGGAAGGAGGACTTGCGGACACTAGGGATCCGAAATTGGAGGAACCTAGCAGCAAAATGCGTGGAATGGAGCAGGATGGTGGCAGAGACCCAGGTCCTACAAGGACTGTAGTGCCCAACAGTAAGTAAGTGAGATTAACAACAACCCAAATATTTAACTATATCTAACTATGTACAACTATTAAAGTAGCTAACTAACCCAATACCTCTTCTTCAACCTTCTTATATACAAGGGGAGTATTCACAATACAAATATGATAAATTTGAATTTACTTACAAGGCATTTATTAAAAACCAAAACAGGTTTAGTTTGAAACTGAGAAATCTGCGATGGTAAGAATGAAGATAATCTTTTGGTTAACTTCTGAGGCATGCGAAAAGACTGCAAACATACATTCAGCCAACAAGCCTCACAACGCTCCTGTTCATTAACTGTGCTTTTATCTGGTGTTTCACTTGAAAAGCACTGTGCGATCAAAGAATTCTGTCTAATGGGACAATTACCTAAAATTAAAAAGTCGTAAATCACTAGATTTCACTATTTGCAAAAAGAGTAATCATTGAATACTTCAAGAATATTGGTTTTTGCTACAGTTTCTGAAATTCGCTAGTATATTAGTCTAATCTAGAGCCCTCTTAAATGCTCATGTTCTAAAAACATCACTAAAAGAATATTTAAAAAAAAAAAAGTTATAAAACTATCCAACTTACCGTTCCCTGAGGCACAGATGAGGGGTTGTAATACATTTTGTCTTTCAGACCTGATAATTTTGAGGATAAATTTTCGGCATGGATCACAAGAAAATATTCCAAACTTACGAGCTTGTCTGAAAAACTTATATGTCCTTAGTGATCCACAAACACCACAAAAAACTTTAGTAACACTAGGGCTCTGATATTTTAATCCTAAAATAAATTGAAATAATAAGAAAGAGAAACATTGTAGGAGAAAAATTAACCAATATAAAAAGATCAAACCTTGTGAACTGAGAGTACTTCCACTAGGGGACGAAAATGGACCTCCAACAGTAGGCAGAGGCTGACTTTTAATTTTTAATCTTGGTTTTCGCAGAACAAACTTCACAGGTGATGAACTTACATTATTCTCTGATTTGTTATAACGATGGTCATAATTACGCTTCATTTTAGAGTCAGGAGCTACCACTTTATATTGTTCGGATTGATCACCAGAAACTTCAGCAGTGACTAATAATCTTGACTTCTTATAAGGAACATTGGAAATGTCATTCTGCAAAAATCTTTTATTAGGCTTTATTACTCTTGAAGAATGAGCACTTCGAGAAGGAAGTACAAACTTCCCTGACAATGTAGGATTAGAAGGCAAGATATCTCTATTTTCCTGCTTCTGAATTTGAATAATATCTGAATTAATTGCTTTGTCTGCTCCTTCTGAGGCTAAGCTTCTGGAACTCTCAGGCTTAGGAACTAAACTTTCATTAGAAGAAGCATTATTAGCACTTATTTTGGAACTACTATTTTTTCTGGGTGAGAACTGAACTTTCCTATTCTTCTTGACAATGGAATTTGATTTAGTAATTTTGCTTTGATCTATTATATTCTTTTCAAATTCATGAGGACTAAAGCCATGAAATATGTTGTCCTAAAATATGAAAGTGAAACAGAGTAAGGTTAAGAATGTCAGGTTATGTTACTTAACAAATCGTAATTTCTAGCAGACCAATTGGCCTAGAAAGAATTAAATACCTCGTCTTCTGTTTGAAATAAAGTGTTGAACAGTGAAAAACGTCTATAAACATCTTCTTCTGCGTTAATAGCTTCATTATCTTCGCTGTTTACTGCATGAACTTTGCGTCTATTAAAATGTTTTGAAGGTTTTCCTGGAAATCGGGCTTTGACCATATTAAATAATTCTTTTGGATTTTGCCAGCAAAATGACGTACAGTTTCATTTGACTTGATGAACAAAACCTACAAATCAAAACAAAACGAGTTTTTGGAGCAAGGACACACAACTCCGTCGTTTTGTTGACGAGCTCCATTCTGACCAACAGAACAAAACGAAATACGCGGGAAACTTCAACAGCTGTTACCTTCAGATATAAACCCAACTCAAAAGAATACAAGCTCTGTGTATTCAAATAAAAGTGCTGAAGTATTCATTACTTATTAACACTCATTTTTTTAATTCCTTTTCAAACAACAAGCGTTATCTTTTTGTAAAACCATCAACTAATATTTAAAGAACGCCACAAGATTGGAAAGGGTAACTAAAGACAAAAGTTAAATATTTTATTTATAAAATTCTTTAATAGTATAAATTACATAAAATTAACTCATCTAATATGAAAAACAAACTGAGTGTACTTCTTTCTTGTATTCAACTGCCAATTAAGCCTGAAAAAAAATGAAAAATATTAGAAGTGTAAATATTAAAAGTAATTAATTAATAAATTTAAGTTCCACTAACCAAGATAATCGTCCATCAATGTCCCAATGGCAAACTAAAAAACGTTAAAAAAAACAAGTATTAAAAAATATAATAATACATATAATATAATAATATTTATGAATAAATATGAAAATATTAACTTTTTATAATATTATTTTGCTGAACTTAATTATACTGTTAAGGGTAGCATATTTTCTGATATTATTAGCATAATTAAGCAAATAATTATAAAAAGACCAAGGCACTAAAGATATTAAATCTATATACATATTTACAGATCTCTCTTTGATGGTAGAAATGTCTAAAATAAATAAAACTATAAATACAAGCAATTAAATATAGACCATGTGCCAATTGAAGATTTTAACCCAAGCTTAATAATATTTTCTGGAGATAGAGAAGAAATAGAACCAATTTGTAAATAATCAGTATTTTTGTGAGGTGTATATTTTCTCCTTTAGTAAACTTTATAAATTTCAGCAAAAATATACTGATCAGGGATAATAATTAAATAGCTATGGTTAGAAGGTTGAGGGATTTGCAAACAGAATGAGAGAAAAAGAAAACGAGGGAATTTAAGAAGCCAGTAGAAATACTGTTTAAAATGAGCATGAAAAGAGTGACAGCCATTCACTTTGCTTTTCTCTTGTTTTTAACTTATCTACAATTATAAACAGCCTTCTAGCTGATATTACCAGGAAGTGGTAGCGTATTTAAATTGTTTGTACAATACCCCTATGGTAGCACAAATTAAGCGCACAACAATTTAAAAAGATATGTTTTAAATTTCTTTGCTGGGGTTGATATATTTGGTTGGTGAGACAACTTCTCTCTGCAGCAGTGTTGCTCCTCTCTAGCATGCTATTTCTCCAAATTCCTTCCCTGCTCTATCAAACTATCATCGATCCTAGTTGGTTGACAAGGTAATGAAGAGTCTCTAGCTTTGGGCTCCCTTTGTACTCCTTTGCCACTTTTTCAATAGCCTTTGGAATATAGTTCTGAAGATAGTAGCAGGAACTGGTGAAAGCGCTTAGAGCCCGAGATAAAATTTGTGAAGGATTTGGTGTGTTTCATTTTTACTGAAGATCGTCCTTCTCGGCCAGCAACTACAAACTTTCAAGCAAGGCATATCTTGATTAGTGGTTGCTTAAATAATGTCATGGGAAGAAAATATGCTCATGATTGTTTAATATAGTCTTTGTAAAGTATGATTTATATTTGAATTTGAAAGAACATTGCCTATTTGAGGTCACACAGGTAAACATTTTTATATCACTAAATAATTCAGTTTAATATTATTTTAAATAAAAATTTAGGATGTTAAAATTTAAATAAATAATAAATTAAGTAATTACTATTCCAGAAGCATCCACTCTCGTTCCAACAATTTTACATCGAATGACATCTTCAGCAGTAATAACTACATCCTAGAAATATGAAAAAAAAGAAATAACATAAATAAATGTATTAATATTTTAAAAAATATCAATTCTAAATAAATAAAGAAATACCTCATCTTTTGAACGGTAGCATGGGGGAGTTTCGTTAGGGCAGAATTCCATGTCGGCAGGGATTGACTGAAATCAATATTTACAATCAGTTTTTTTGTTTTAAGTTTATGGGCCTTGAATGCATAAAAATGTGTATAATTACGTATTATAGTACATACATTTACTAAGCCGTTAGACAAATATTTACAACATTTAAATAATAATTATTCTAATAACAATATTTAACCAATGTAAACGAGACAATACCTACAGTCCCTTTAAGCAAATCAAAATTAAAGGAATGGTCATTTGAAGATTTTAATTTTAGAATTATTCTGGGTATGTTTGGCTATATTTTTAGAGCTACAACATTTAAGGGAACATAATAGCCCATAGATTTAAAAAGAAGCTCCAGCGGTACACAAATGATGTGATCTGAACAAATTTCCAGACCAATTTTTCTGTACAAAGACAGAACCCAGAAATCTTTGACTTTATGGTTTTGCTTAGTATGAGCTCCTACATAAATACATGCATTATATGTTTGATACTTAGATCAAAAACCATTCAGTCATCACATTTGGTCTCAGTATGTGTAAAGTAGGCATAGAAAAATAAAGTTCTCTCATGGGTCTGGATTGTCTTCAATCCTGCAGCAGAGAAAATAAAACTGTGTGAGCCCCTCTTCTTTTACATCTTGACATATGGCACGACTAGTGTAGTTTTTTAAGCCAGAGTTTTTCTTTAGCCTTACAGTGAGCTTCTTCAGGAGGTGAATGTTGCTTGTTCATTGCCTGCAAGAAAAATGTTATATGGGGAAATTTTGCTTTCAACTAACAAACAAGCATTATTTACAACCTAAAGAAGCCGGCTGTAATACTGGAGTAATTTGTGGTTTAAAAAAAAGCACTGCTGATGACATATGGCAAAAAGGAAGAGAAGTTTAAAAGATAATAAAACCACTTGAAGTTCACTTGTTTTTATCTAATCTGCCAGATGCTAAACAATTCATTTATCTTGATCCAGTGATCCACATCTTTCATGTTTATTGTCTAAATGTTATCAGTTAATGGCTAAACAAATTTAGAAACTTTGCTTTAGTTACTTAGTTGTTAAAAGACATTTTGGATTAAGAGTCAAAATGGAAAGGGATGATTTCTACTCAGAGGCAGTCCTATATGACACAGAAATTGTAAAGAACTTAAAAACAGGTAGTGTCCATACTGTTTATATGTACAATATCAGCTCCTATGGCCAATGGCCATAGCCACGTTGAATGCACCTGTTCCCGTAGATCACCAAAGTTAAGCAACGTCGGGCGTTGTCAGTACCTGAATGGGTGACCAACCATGTGCTGTTGGCATTATAAAAGGGTGGCAACCTGTAGATAGCCCGGCGCTAATAGCCAAATAGTTGATGCGCTGTTAAAAACGAAAAAAAATATCAGCTCCTTTCAGAAAATTGTATGCTCTTTCTAATGGTGAATTTGATGTCTTCCTCCTCGAGTGGAACATTTTACTTACTTTTACTACCTGGTGTGCCCTACTGCAATCCTGATACACCCCCATATATATATATATATATATATATATATATATATATATATATATATATATATATAGCTGTGTTTTAATGTATGCTGTGTGTAATATACTCTCTGTTTTTCTTTTTATATGTGAATAGAATTTCATTTTTTTTTTTTTTTTTTTAATAATACTCCTCTACTTTTATTATTTATTCATTTTTTTTTTTATTTAAATAAAGTTAAGGGTTAACAAATGAGTTCATCGAGACTTGAATCGTTGGAAGATACCTACGCTTACTTTGCCTATTGCTCCTGTAAAAGGGATCCACAGTATATCACGTGGTGTGGGATGAATGAGGGCGATGGACCTGAAGGATGGAGGAATGTAGCTTGCACTTTACTGCAATCTTCACCTTCATCCAGAACATAACTCCCTCACCAAGTGTCACCATAGATTGATGTTACGTACCTACTAATATCTGCTGTATGTCCTTTACAGCAGGAAATATTCTCGAAACAACCGCAGAAGAAAGTAATTACACATTTACTTTGGTTCCACATGTGAGAGGCATGTAGGCATATAATTTCTGGGTGCCTTATAAAGTTATAGCTGTATTGTAATGTATTCTTCAATGTTCAAAAGTACAAAGTTTTTATTAGATTTGTTCTGATGTGACCATTCAAACAGCTGCCTAGCATCAATAATTTGGTTCTTATATGGTCTTTCTAGGCTTGCACTGGCTGCTAGTCTTTTCCAGAATTTTTAAAATTGTAACCCCTATTTTGTGGCATATCATATTAAAGCCCCATTCAACAGCTTTAAAATGAGACCACTCCCAGGTTAATATCATCACTGGTTGCGAGCCTATAGGCATCCAAAGGTGCCAAAATATGACACTTTTTCATAAAAATTTAAATCTTTAAAAATTAATAACTTAAAAAATAATTGTGCTATGTAACTGAAATTTGGTATTTTTCCATAAGTCTATGATATATTACTGTATACCAAAAATCATGAAAATCTGAGACATCAAGTCCGAAAAGTGTGTTGATTTGTCATGGAATGACCCTTCATTAGGATGTTAAAGTTAACTTACATGGTGAGAAATGAAGCATGAGAGGGGTCCAATTTCTGCAAACATCCCCACCTAATGAAGAAAAAAGATGTTAACAAATATATATAAAATACGTAATCATAGACAGTTTTTTTTTTTTTCTTTTGCTGTTTAACTTCTAGTTGCATTAGTACCAAAATAGACTTCTCTCATTGCTGAGATATTTCAACTCATCTAGGTATTAAGGGTTAAATAGTAAAATCATTTTGGTTTAAATTAGATCTTCATCCCATTATATCTGAAGAATAACATCACAAAAACAAGCAAGATAGAAAAGAAAAGAAAATTACAATGATTGGCCGAAATTAAGATGTAAATAAATTGAATTACATATAGTACCTTGTTTACTTGTGTTACGATTGCGTCCACTACCTCACCCTTGAATGGTCTGAATACAATAGCCTTGTACTTGACAGGGTAAACAACAAAGCCTTGCCCAGGTTGTATAATCCCAGCTCCAATGTTATCTATGTTAGTCACTGCAATAACAAACCCATACCTACACGAAACTAAGTAATGAATTTAAAATAAATTAATGGACATATTCATTCTAAAATAAAATGACAACTTACTTCCCAGTACAAGTGCCTTCAACTTCAGTATACAATTTTTGTTTTACAGTTTCATGAAGCTGGGGTCCAAAATACCTTGGATGAAGCAAGATGTCATGCTCCAAAGATATCTAAAACCACCAGTTTAATTTATTTATAAATTCACATAAAAAAAAGTTGTATTTTTTAGTGAACAATATATGTTAAAGTGTCTACGGTAAACTGTACCATAAATAAAATACCAATAATATAATAAATAGAATAGTATTAAATGATTTCATAACTGGATAAAATACTCAAATTACATGATAAAACATCTTCTAACTTCCAGAAGCAGAGATTTAAATAAGTAATAAACAAAAGAGTGAGAGGCGGGTGGGAGGTTATACCCGCCAGTATTTACATCTGGTTGCTGAGATAAGCGAATAGATGTAAATACTTGGTGTTGTATAGTTCGCGATTGGATTGTTCAAAAGAAAGTGCCTAGTTTCATGGGTTCGATTCTCACTACGGGTGGTGGCTTTTCTTTCGAAAAACGAAAGGGAATCAGCGCTATCCAGGCTAGAAAAGAGTGGAAAACTTGTCCCAAAAATCTCTTCTATATATAACTGGACGTTAACATTTAAATGAATTATAAATAGTACCACTATGATTTGATTCTCATTGCTGAATGTTCATTTTGCGTGTTTTAAGGCTTGTTTCTCCACAGGTTTTTTTTCAAATGTAAATACTACTGGGAATCAGGAAAAAAAGTATCAACTTGCCTTTAAAGAATTTATAATTCATAATATTAATATATATATATATATATATATATATATATATATATATATATATATATATATATATATATATATATATATATAAGAAAGGTGGTGCAGAAAAAGAACAGATTGGATTTTCACAGGAGGAAGGAACATTTCAATTAACAAATTTATTACAATAAGGCATGAAATTCGAAAAAGCTCTTTATTGATAGCAATTAGAAATAAAAGACATTTTATAATTTATTTATTTATTAAACGAGTATTACACTCAATTAGATAATACAAAGTACAATTTTTTTTTTTTTTTTTTTGAGGCGTGCCAATCTTATGGTCATTAGCGCCAGGAAAGTACAAAAATAATGAAATAATTATATAACTATGAGTATTACAATGACAAACAAATAAGATTGAAATTTCAACTTTTGTCTTAATGATCACATTAATATATATATATATATATATATATATATATATATATATATATATATATATATATATATATATATATATATATATATATAGTTTGCAAATCGTCGATTTCATTCCTTTGACTATTAATGTTTTCCAGCGTGCCGAGAACAACAATGGTGCTATGTGATGTTAGCATAGGGCGAACCATTTATTAACTAAATCAGCTCGAAAAGGAGCTATAAGTGATTTTTTTTTCAAAATTGGAAAAATCCTCGCTTTTGATGCATTTTTCGAATACAATTTGCACGGATTGTTTTCTCTCTTAAAGTAAGTTATAGTTTCAAAAACAAGATGGAAAGTTGACGTCATTGATTCCAACTACGAAAGATGGTTCCAGCTTCCGAAGAAATGTGATGGTAAAAAAAACACATTAGAACTTGTTGGTGGCCTAGATAGGTATTTTTTTTAGTTTAAACGACTTTAAAAGTAATTGATAAGGCTTTAACGTTTCTGGTTTCTTGGGAAATTATATAAGTAAAAAATAGAACCATTAATGGAATATATATAGAAAATAAATAAATAAATCAAGCTAATAATTATTAGCATATCAATGATTTATTCATTCTGTATTATGAATTAAATTGGAGATATACAACACTATATTTTGGATTTTAGCTAAAGCTAAATATTTCTCCGACAATAAAAGGCTGGCTGAATCTGATGTATTTGATCTGAAATATAAAAATAACAACATTAAAAAGAATACATATTCTTTGTGAAATGTACCAATAAATAGATAAAAAAAAAGTATTGGAAATAATTGCGATTACTTTAAGTGAATTTGCTTTACAGAAACAGTCAGGTGCCTTGCCATTTCATCAATGTCTTTAGCAATTTTGTCTTGAAAGTATGAAGCTGAAAAAAATGTTATATTTGTTACTTTATTAATCATTTCGTCGGCTTACATGTGTATTACATGGTCTATTTCCTTGTTTTGTATTTTATTTTTCTGGACTGAAATTTTAAAATCGTTGGATTATTTAACTAAACTGCTCAGAAAAAAAAAATCCGAACTAGAAAATCTTGACTTAATGTGTTTCACTTATGGACTGACGATTTATTTTAAAAACATTACCTCGTAGAGGAGTGATTTTTTTAAAAATATTTTATTTAATTTCCAATAATATTACTTTTTAAATGTTCAGGAAGATCAAATAGTTCAATTGCGCGTGGGCAAACTACAATGAAAATAATAAATGTTCTCTTCTTTTTGGCCATTTTTTAAGCCAATGAACAGCACTTTACACGAAACACTATGAAGATGATTAGTTTCGTTTAGGACCAGGAAAGGCTTTAAGATGCCAGGCAAGGGGAAAAGTGTTTAATGTTCAATATTTAGCCAAAGCTTAGGCTTTAAACTATAACGTTGCCAATATACTTCCCAATTTCTAAAACTGTTATCGAAAGAGTAAATATTTCATTTGGTTTACAGAGATAACATACTAATTTCTGAAATTGTATCATTTGGTGACATGGTCTCTTCTTCAGGCATCAGGTCGTCATCAATGCTAGAACATTTTAAAACAGTTATTTAAAAAAATTTTATGCAATTTAACCACACAGATCCTGGATTTTCTTTATCTTACCTGTCGAAATATTTCTCACTTTTAGCCATATTAGGCAATTTATCTTAACAACTCCGTCGCTCAGAAACAAAATAAGCAGGTCGATTAATAATTGTTAACAATGGAATAAATGCACAGCCCTTTAAATCTGCTAAATGAGCTGAATATAATATGTTAAATTTGAACTTTATTAATAAAAAAAAATGTTCCAACTTAATTTATTTATACTTAAATATTTTAAAAATGAAAGGATTAAAAAAAAAAAACTTTTTATGAAAGCATTTCATACCAAGTTTAAATTGTTGAATCGTACATTCACCAGAACACTATTGTTTAAGATGTTAAAACATAAAAACGAGATAATTGACCAAAACCCGGCCTATATAAGGGGGGGGCTTACAACCTTAAAAATAAATTAAATAAGATCACTTAGTTCAGAAAAGGGGGCGAGGTTAGCTCAGTGGTAGAGCACTGGACTAATAAGTTAAAGGACCTGAGTTCAATTCCCGAGCAAGCACTAAAGATTTTTTCTTCTAGTGTCTTCGCTCATGGGTTGGATTCGGCCTCCCTGACCGTCCCTAGGCCAACCCAGCCTTTAATTAATTTAATAATGGGTACCTTGGTTGGTGCTAATGACTCTAGCAGTCGAAGCAGCCAAGGGGGAAATCAGGCGGCCGGAGCATAGTATTGACCACACTATCTCCCTAGTGTGCCGTATGGTCAAGAATCAGATCCTCTATAGTATCTGCCCCTCAGGGCCCTCATGGCCTGTTACGGGACTGATTTTTTTAGTTCAGAAAAATATTTTTTTAAGTGTAATAGCGTTTTAATTTGCTAACTATTCCCACTTCTATATTGTTAGTATTCCATACCCCCCAAATGCTCTCTGCCCCCCCCCGAAATTATTTTCTATATTTGCCCATGGACCAAAACAGTTACGTTAGTCAGTAACCCAATTCTGTCAGTTCTTTTTCTACTTATTAATAAAATGTTCTAATCTATTTTATTTCTAATTGAAGAATGCAAAAGAAATTGATATGTAGGAAATCTAGCAGAAAACGCCATTAGCAATGAATAATATTCGTTGCTAAAATGGCCAATGGGCTTTTTTTCCTATCGTCCTTCTTGTCATCTAATCATGAACATAAGAATTATAAAAAATACTTAGTGTATTGTATAATTGGCAAATAAAGATATTTAAAAAAAAAAATTAATCTTGAAAGGGAGAAAAGCACTGCTGGATAACAGCATTTAGAAATTATCTGCTTGAAAATTGTAAGCCATTTTCTTACAACGAAATTTAATTAAATTTGAAAGGATGAGTCGTTCACATATAATACGTACATTTGGAATCAACTATTCAAGATCAAAAGTAATAATAATACATAATGCCTAAAATACTAAAATAAAATTTCTTACTTTCTTAATCGTACATAACATAATTATGCGTTCTGAATATCATTTCCCCAAGATGTGTATTCAATTTTTTCATGTTAAAAATGCTGTGGTAAGGGCTTCAATCCTTCCTGTGGGAGAATTTTTATTCAAAGCTGCAATAATGAAAGATTTTTTTTTTTTTTTCTCATCATATCTTCTTACATCCTACCTACTAAAGGCCGAAAATGGACCCATGTTTAATGACCCCAAGTTTAACTTACGTGAAATTGACTTAGTAATTTAGCTCCAGCGTGGCGGACTTTTCTAGCCTGTTTTTGGTGTTTGGCGTTTTCAATCGGAGAAAGAATTGAACACTAATCGACCAAACGGGGTTTATCTTTGGTTATTGGGGGGGGGGGGGTGGATATTTTTTTTAGGCAATATCCCTAAATAGTTTAAGAAATGGGACTGACCAGAGATATTTACTAAATCAATTTTTTGAGGCATTTACAACTTTACGATTTATAATTATCATTTTTTATGGATTATAATTTAAAAATGTAATGCTGTCAAAGTAGATATCAAGTCTGCAAGAGCGCAGTGAAGGTTATATTTTGAATTGGTTCTAGAATACCTGTTAGGAAAATCTGGAAGTTAGGAAAACATGTCCTGTATTTGATCATTGCTCTATGAATTTTCTCTCTTATGAGCTTGCATATAATAATAATATAATAACATAGTTATTAGGTATTGATGTCAATTGTCTGGCTTAATTTTGTCTTTCTTATATTCTGTCATAATTATTATAATGTTTTAGCATAATTTCTGTTGTGAACTACATCAGCATCCCCAAAGCAACCATTCAAACTTTTTCATTAATCACTGCATTTTATTTAAATAACCCCTCAGAATGGATGAAGGTAAGTTTATTTTTATGGTTATAATTCCTATATGGGTTATTTATCTTGAATGCTGATTTCGATTTATTTTTTTGACAGAAGAAATAATACGGAGGCGCCTTCTGATTGATGGTGATGGAACTGGTGATGATAGAAGGATAAATATTCTATTAAAAAAATTCTTTAAATGGTGCAATAGTGAAGATTCGTCCTCCGATGGGTGAGTAGTAGTTTTTTAATAACTGTGAAATGAAACTAGAAGATATTACTTCAGGGAACGTAGCGGGTACTAGCTCTTACAGAAAAACCTTCTAGTTAACCCTTTAACGGGCACATTTCGCTAGCTATGTTGGAATTGTTTAAATTTATATTTGGGAGTCTGGGGGCATCCATTTACTAAATATGAACCCAGGATGTTAAAAAAAAAAAAATTGTATCCATAAATACGGGGTAGGCCGCTAGAGCGGCCCTTGCCCTTTCCAGGCATTGGGAATCCCCGATATGCAATGCCCTTGATACGTCGTAAAGCCGATTCCAAATCGCAAAGATCACGAAAATGAAAATGGTTCATTTGATGGCGTTACCCTAAGATTGGCAGGCTCTTGAAAAAAAAAAATTATAATAATAGTATAATGCTAGCCCACAATATCATTTAAGACAGAATTGAGAAAAACATTTCATTAGGAATGCCAAAAAAAGTATTTTTTCCTTCCAGTCTCACGAGAGTAAGGTACTTATGAGACGAATCAATGAATAACATAAGCGATATACTCATTTCAATTAAAATCAATTAATTCCTAATCTAGAATGTATAAAAGAATTATTACATACTTTGAAATGATTTCCGGATAAGATGAGTGATCGAGAGAGCCAATAATGCGCGGCCAACACTGACACAAGAAGAGTGCGGGAATGGGCCAGGACCGCTTTATTGGTCAACTTGGTCATATGTCGGCTCCTCGGGCCCAAGACCTCCAAATACTATTTTTTGGCATACCCCGGCATCTAGCAGGAAGCATTGGAACCAATTCCGCCTCACTCGCGCCATTTTTCAATTTCAGCGTGCAGTGGCCGCTCAAGCGGTCCTTGCCCGTTAAGGTGTTAATAGTTATAGTAGCCATGGTTAAAAGCACCCAAAGGAAAATATAAAAATCATTGCAGGCAAATAAAAACAATCTTTGACCTGATTTAGGTTTATTTGTTTAAGGTTATGGTAAATATAAGAATAATGTTTTGAGTCATATAAAGAACACATTTTCGTTCTTTGGTTTTGGAAGGGGCAGTAATATATTATTCTTAACATTTTTATTGTTATTGCTTTGTCCTAAGTTGTGTAATATTTTTGTTACATTTAATAATTTGTTCTTGGAACTGATTTCTGACTTGTTTTTTATTGATTCTCATGTTATTATTTTTTTTTTTTTTTTAGAAAAGACCATTTGCAATCTCAAATAACTCAGTGCGAATATGCTTTTATTAAGTCTAGGCTTGCTGCATCTATGGTTGCCTCTGAGTTAGATAATTACAATAATATAGCTGCACACATCAATGAAACCATGGCCATGGTTCAAAAAGAGTTTGAGGAAGCTAAAGAAGAATTTAAAGAAGCTAAACTGATTAGAAAAAACCGTTTGGAATATGAAGCTTTAGCCCGTGTTATTAATGACCAGCCAGATAGAAAAGACACTAATGAAAAACTGATGGCCATAAAAAAAGAACTTCACTCTTTAGAGGTATATGTTTTTCATATTTTTTTTTCTAATAATAAAGCTTCAAATTATGTTGTATGTTTTTGCACGATGTATATGCAAGAACTATCATACGAATAAAATAGACCACTTTCATCAAGTAAATAGACAATATAATTGGCATCAACTCTGTACGAGTTCATTGTATTAACTTGTTAGCTGCTGGTGGGCAACAGGTCCAGCTGACGAAAAAATGACGTATAGGTCTCCGGGGACCTATTCAAATCTTAACCAGCTCTGCACCATAGGTCTCCAGGGACCTATAATTACTTTTATTAGTAGTTAAACAAAAAATGATCTGCAAATCTTGTAAAAGCATTTGCAGACTTTGTTTTTGCGGTAAACATTTTAATAATCATTGAAGAAGCTTCTGTCAACGAAGTAAGTCGATACATATTTTAGAAATAGAACAGTCAAAAGTAATTAATAATTTTATCAGTTCGTATTTATGGTAATAAATATGGGCAAGGATATTTGTGCAAATTCACCACCTTTTATGGCATCGTGGTTTATTTTATTGTGGTATGTAATAAAAAGAAACAACATCTGGATAAACATTTATTTTATACAAACAAAAACTAAAACTTTAGAAACAAATTAGTTGTGGTACGTATTGAAACACTCCAGGCAAAATCCCGGGGTATCTGGACATGTATCACAATAGGTGATAATGTGCTTTACTTTATTGTTTGCTTCTCTAACTGACAATGTTTTTCTGAGTTCTTTAAAGCACCCCTTGCATGTTCTTCGCTTTTTCTGTCCAGGGCCAGTAGGCTTGATGAAAGTATCTTGTCTTTGCCGAGGATTGAGCGTAACAAGGAAAATATTTTCAACATTGCTTAAATGAATTAGACTCTCGATTAATGATCTTCTGAAATCGACGATTCCCAACTTGTTTGGTGAAACAGTATTATAAAGTAATTATTCATTAAATGACCCTTAGCTCAAATATATGTAACTGGCGAATAAGGCGGAAGGAATTTAATGTTTAAGTGTGTTCCCCTGAAGAGGCACCAAAAAGGGTGCGAAACATGTAGGGAAGATAAATAAAAAGTGTAAAAGTGTGTGGCGATATTTTATTGACCTTCCGCCTTATTCGCCAGTATTATAAACTATCCATGAATTAACTACTGTCGTACCAAATAGTAATTCGAAAACTACTTTTCTACGCCACTTCAGGCTTTTTCGTACTGCTGTGTGATATGAAGCCATCTGGTCACTTAGGTCCACACCTTTTTTAGCATTGTTGTAGTCTATGACTCATTTTGGCTTCATAATGATTTCTCCATTTATATTTCTGGATCCGGATCTCTGTAAAGTGTCACTATGCTCAGGATGGGAGGTAATCATTGGAACAGGACGCTTGTCCATCCATTTAATGATCTTTATTTCCCCAATTTGCATACCAAAAATATCGCCCTTTTTCATTTTCAATCCTCTTTTGTTACTAAACTCTTTAGGGACCCTTCTTCTGCCAGGTGAGAGAGTCCCACAGTAGAGTATTTGTTTTATTAATAAATTTTCCACTAATGATACGCTTGAGTAGAAATTGTCAACATACAGTATTCGCCCTTCCAGTTCAGTAAACACTTCCAAAAGTTTGAAAATAACTGACTGAGGATGTCCAAGGGCTTTGTTGGTTGCTCCTTTTCCTTCATATACAATTATATTATTTGTGTAGCCTTGAGTTGTACATAATTTGTAGAGCTTGACTCCATATTTGTGTGTTTTGTTGGGAATATATTGCCGGAATATAGGCCTTCCTCAGAAAGGAACCATACTTTCATCAACAACTAATGTTTGTCCAGGCTATAAGGGGGAATTATATTTTATGATCAATTTTGACAATATTATTTCTACTTTATATAGCCTGCGTGTTTTGTCTTCGCTTTCATTGTTTGCAAAATGTATGCATTTGAGGAGAAGTAAAAACCTATCTCTTGTCATGGTTGTAGAAATAAATTGGTTGTTATACAATAAGTCTTTGGACCAATAATTACTAATGGAAGGTTCTTCAACCAATCCCATAGCCATTACAAGGCTAAAAAATTTGCATAATTCTGGCTTTGTTGTTTCAGCCCAGTTCTTTATTCGGGATTTAGATGTATGTGACTTTTGCAGTTCTTGAATTGCATAAGCTTTTGTTTCTGTCACAATAAGATCCAAAATTTCCGAATCGATAAATTTCTAATAAACATTAATTGGTTAGCTGATTTCCTGCTGGTCTAAATTTATGTGGGAATTTTCTCTAATAAAATCAAAATTATGACAAGTATTTGCGATAATCGTCCAAACTCTAGAGGAATCATAATTGTTACTCACAAGATCGCTAACTGGAGTCGTACCAGCACTAGAAGCCGATGTTTCAATGCCACTGCAAGATTCCGAAGTTTTGCTGCTGTTTGGGGAAGATGCTTGAGACGTTTGGTCAATATCCGAATCATCCCTGTCAATTAAATTATCACTATCCGACAAAGTGTTCTTACAGTAATTCACGGTAGACAAAAGCCTAGTGGACCGAGAACTAACAACGGCTTGATTACTGCAGGAAGCAAATGTTTCAGCTGTGTTATCTCTCGTCTCCACTATGTTAATACTTGTTTCAACCTCTTCTTGAATAACTTTAGCCGCCATTTCTAATATTTTTTTTGCCCTGGAAGACATAATAGGAAAAGAAAGGACAAATGCATGGTACAACTGTACATGAGAGACTGATGGAGAACTCCATCCGCACAAATCTGTAAACAAACACCAACAGGTTGGTGCAAGCTCGTGCATGAAACGTAGGTCGCCCGGGACCTATGCTGCAAACTACTAATAATGTATTTGTTGGGTGTGGTATACGTCCCGGGGGACCTATGCGGAAAAACGTGCTAAATATATATTTTAATATTAACATATATATATAAAAAAAACGATTCGGAAACAAACTTATGCCATTAAAAAAATTAAAAATAAGCTTCACAGAAATCATGTCGCTCAGCCAATGCTCCCGCATAGAACTATATCAGTTGAATAGGTCTTAAGGCGTTATCGCATTTAACGTGTTAAGAATAAAAAACTAAAATTGTTGCATAATAGTAATGCGTTTTCTCTTTGGAAAGATTTTTCCCATCCTGCTAATTTTTATGTGTATGCATATACATATATAGATTTAAACTTATTAAAGAAACTACTATAGCTTTTAAAAGCCTTAAGAATAACATGACACTTCCTTCATTAAGCGTATTACAGAGTTATTTATTGTTACTAGTGTAACTCATCCCAGTAAGTTGGTAATTTTTTGTTTGTGAACTGATTTTTTGTGATTGAATTATATTGACTTCTTTTCCTCTTAGTATAAAAGACATACTGTGCCTTTCAGAAAGGACTAGTGGTAAGTTCAAAAGTGAATATTGGTAAACTAAAGGTAGGGTTTACTCCACATAAATATTTATATAAATTCCATTGGTCTTATTACAGTGTAAGATTAATAAAAAGATTTAAATTTTTAATTATGCTAATTTTTTTATTTTAATTTTCCAGGAAAGGCTTGAATATTTGGAAGCAAAATTAGATTTAAGAAGAAAACAGTTCCATGTATTGTTTACATCATTACATCAATTGCAGTCCATTTTGGATGCAGATGAAACATTTTGTAATGAAAGTCTTGAAATAATAGATGAAGATGATGATGATGTTTCTGCCCTTATAAACAGATGTATATCGGAATCCTCAGAAGAGCATGTGGAAGTAGAACAAGACGCATGATTCACAAATTATATTTGATTTAATTTTGTATTAACACATTAAAAAATTGATTTTGTAAATAAATGTTTATATTTTTAGTTTTTATAAATATTATATATCATCTTAATAAATTTCTCAGTTGAATTTTACTCGTTTTTGGTACATGCCTTATAGTCAAGGATATTCGAGTGTCTCTTTTTAATGTTTCGTCAAGTTTGGATTGGGTCAATTTAAGATTTTTTATGCTTTTATCCGTTGTATCTTCAGTCCTCTCTCTAATACAATGTTTATAGTCAGTATACAATCTGTCTTTAACTATAATTAAACTTCTTCTTTCAAGAAGTAGTGATAGATGTTTCTCATCTTCAGTATCCTGTAAACAAAAAAATGTCTATAATTGTAAAATTAAAAAACAAGAAAAAAAAAAGTTAATCAGAAGGAAATTCAAGAGTATTAGTTCTTTTCTAATAAATTATTTTAGAAAATATTAATTCAAATTTCTATTCAATTAAAGGGTATCCAATTTGTTCAATTTTATCATCCGATTGAAGAGTAAAACTTGCAAATAATGAAATGATTTTTATTTATATACCTATATATTATCTAGACTAACATAAAATGATTTTAAAGAAGAAAACTTATCTCTGATGTATATAGGAACATTTTGTAAACTATATGGCCATTTCCACAAGAAACCAGATTGCTCATTCTGCCTCCAACCTTTAAGGAGAGAAAGTATTTATTGGAATATAGGTGTTGACCAGGTAAAATATTCTACCAGAGAAGACATTTTATTGGGACACTAAATCCAATATGCACAATGTACTAGTAGCTGAAATGGGACAGATTCATTTTAAACCTCAGTTTTTAAAACTGATAATATGTGAAAAATTTGTCCACTGATCATAATTTTTAACAGAAAATTTAGGGAACATTTTGTCCATCACAAATTTTTAAATTATGATGAAGCTAAGGTAAAGTGTAGGGGGCGAGGTTAGCTCAGTGGTAGAGCACTCTACTAATGAACTGGAGGACCCAGGTTCAAAACCTGAGCGCGCACTAAAGACTTTTTTCTTCTAGTGCCGTCGTACGGGGGTGGGATTTGGGGTCCCAGATCGTCCCTAGGCACACCCAGCCTTTAATTAATTAATGGGTACCTGCAAAAGGATAAATCAGGCGGCCGGAGCATAGTATTGACCACACTATCTCCCTAGTGTGCCGTATGGTCAAGAATCAGATACCTCTACAGTATCTGCCCCTCTGGGCCTTGTGGCCTGTTACAAGACTGATCTTTTTTTTTTATGGTAAAGTGTTAAGGAAGACAAGAGCGAAAGCAATTCCCGAGGGGAAAACCAATAGAATTAGGGCACAAGGTCTGGTGTCTCAAAACTAATTTTGGGTATCTAATCTATTTTGAGATTTGTTATTTCTTTGGATTCCTTGGAAAACCATAAATATTTAAAATAATGCAGTTTCTTAAATTATTCTAGGGTTTACTTAATTATTTACTAAATAATATGGTAAATTATGATTATTACAAAAAAAAAAAAAAAAACAGGAAAAAAAAGTTGGAAGGACTAGACATATGGCAGTATTATGTTACATGCCCCTTTTGTCACGTTTTTTTTTCTTCGGGTTTAACAGCATATCAACTATTGGGCTATCTACAGGTTTCCATCCATGCCAACTGCACGTGGTTGGTCACCCATTCAGGTAATGGCCACGCCCGATGAAGCTTAACTTCGGTGATATATGGGAACCGGTGCAGTCAACATGGCTATGGCCGTTGGCTAGACCAGCTTGTAGTAAAACAAAATTAAAAAGGCATCGGCAAGTTGTTAAATAAAGTTATAATTAAATTTAAGAGAAACACAAGAAGGTGAAGAAGAAGAAATGGATTCCAAGCAGATTCCTCTAAAATACTTAGAGAAAGGCCTAGGCTGTTGTGGAACAGAAATTGGTTTATATAATAAGAATTAAAAAAATATTATATACCTCATCTAATGTTGAATTCTTCTCAAATTCCAGAACAGTATGGGAGCCACAATTAATTGTTGCAATAGTTGGATAAAATAGTGGACCATCCACATGGGGCTGCAACAATATATATATATCAATACTTGTAACCCATTATAACTTAAACCAAATTATAATTATAATTTCCTTTTTAAGAGATTGAAAGGATGAATTAATTTTTTCCGCTCTAAATTAAAAATATGTCCGACTCATAGGAACTGAGTCATCTTAGTGCCTTTTTGTTCAAATCCCTAGTGTCATTTGGATAGCTTAGAATAGAAACAGTTTTGTTTCATCTTAATCTTTTGTTAAAAATGTAAAAACATGTAAAATGAAATCTCAAAACGAAATAAGATCTTAGGTGCCACAATAGGAAACTAACAGTATCGTAAATGTTTTTTTTTTTTTCACAACACTTCTGCATCTATGCCAGACTATCTATAGTTTGCCACCCTTCCTAAACATCCATGGTGGAGGAGGAAATTTCTTCAACTGGCCATGATATGATGCAACTCAAACTACTGCAGGTGTGACACGAACCCACATGACCACAAAGAGTCCCTCCTAAGCGGAAAATAATCCATTTAAGCAACAATTTCTCTGAATGAGTCGTTCCATTAAAAATCGCACTAGTACCTTAGTGGTAAAAAATGTAATAAGCTTATGAATAGAGGATAGAACTATAATTTTACAATAAGTTTTGAGATATATGAGAATATACCCAAAAATCCCAAGGAAAATCTAGTTGTTCCCCTGTCTTTCCTTTTCTACGGTTATAGATAAGGGCTTGGAAATGGTTTCATTAGATTGTGCATGTCCCATTACTTATAAAACGTGTACTTGCAAGCTTATTAATGTAAGAACTACGATTTTCATCACACGAATATCGCCCAAAAAAAACTTGTTCTGGTGGATGGATTTTGATAGTTAACAAACTTGACCTTTCAAACCACACAATTTTGTATTTCTGTACCATATATCATTAATATTGGTCCTTTTCCAAGCCAGCTAGAGAGTGAACAGAGAATATATATATATCTATCTATATATATATATATATATATATATATATATATATATATATATATATATATATATATATATGTGGGTGTGTGTGTCAGCTAGATTAATGACACATAGAAGATAAGAGCATAAGTGCACACCTGGGGTTTGAACTATTGTCCTCATTATGTGAGCCGAAAATTGTATTTCTGATTTTGACCAATGTCAATATTATTTTCCGTATCCAAAAATTGAATGAACACTTAACATGACTTAAGATTCAACAGCATGATGGAAGTACATATTTTAAAGACTTTATTTATTTAACCTCTTAATCACAGAATTTATATTTAAAAATTATTCCGAAAATCCCTGATTTCTTTAATACCATTTTTATTATCTACAGATACAGTTCACTAGAAGTAGCTTTGTACGACACAAAAAACATTTTTTTTTTTTTTGAGAAAAAAAATTCTAGAAAGAAAAGCCATCACCCTTAGTAGGGAACAATTTCAAGGCAAACTTATTGAGAAAAGGACGTTTAGATGTGGAAAATCAAGTATTAGTGAACAGCAAGTTAGTACTTACCATTATACCCTGTCCTGGTAAATATTCATTCACTAAAACATGATTAGCCCTCAATTTGCCATCTTCAAAAATATTCAAATCACTTACTTTGTCTACAAAGTTTTTCAACCACTAAAAAATTAAAATGTTTTAATACTTGAAAATAATCAATACGATAAAGTAACAAAGAATTATTCATACAAAAATATTTTAAAAGAACTAATATGAGCAACATAACCCAAGAAGGGGCCAATCAGCGGCTACTGGTCAGAGTCCAAATATAAAAATTGATATTAAAAGTTTTATTATTATAATTTAAGGAAGCCTGATGACTTGAGGTCCTTTTGTGCTAGCCACTTCATTCAATTCATATGAATGTTTTTTTCTGGGGCCATTTTCTTGTACAATGCTCAATAATTTGGGCTTCAACAGGTTGGGGGATCAATTAATATTAATGAGAGTTAGCCATTCCTGAATGTCAAGTTTTCTCCACCCAGAAATCAGGCCTTGTTTTTAATAACAGTGTGGTACAGAGCATTATCCAGAACAATTGTACTACCATAGGTAGTGTTATGCAACAACTTCATGAACCAATTTTTTAACATTTCTGAGTTCATCTCTTTATGTTAATCCCCTGGTTTCTTTTTTTAACTGAACAATAACATACTGTTAGGTATGAAACCGTTCGTGCTTCCTGCATGGGCCATGATAAGGCATCCACTCACCCCAGTGGGCAGTATATGGGAAGCCCGAAGTGAGTCATCAGTCCAGGATTTGCTAATCGTGTGTCCAGCATTTATCCATGTCTCATACCACTTTTTCTAAATTGCATTCTCTGATTTGGCATAAAAATAAACATCTGGCAGTGACGATATCCCGTTGTTTCATTAAAAATGTCCTGTTGTTATTTTCTTCCATTTAATTTTTAATTTGTGAAGAATAAATTACAAGTAAGTTTTTCCTCCAGTAAATAATCCAGCTTCTCTGAGAGAAAACATCAATAATTTCCTGGGGGTGCACTCTTTCCTATTGTAATAGGAGTATATGTGAATCCGAATCAAATGGATCCAGATCAGTCATTGCTTTCATCCCAGGTGTCGACAGCGGCTCATTTTTCTTTGTGGAACTCACAATTTGAGACACTGTAGATCTGCTTATTTGGAAGGCCCCAGCAACTCTTTCTGTGACTTTTGATGTTGACAATGGCCAATTTTTCATTTTTCCCTTAAAAAATAATGGTATAAACAAAGATCTAATATACATGACTGGGATTTTGAAACGAAGGGCTTACGAAGGGCTCTACTACTTCCTGCAGGTGTGTCCATTATAAGCTTCGCAAATCACATAACAATAACGTAATAAATCACTGAATAACAGAGCACAAACAGGGTGTAATAGCAGATTGAGAGTGAATGAGATGGGGTTAGAGGGAGGCCCTCCTTGGGTTATCCCATGTAGCACAACTCAGCGGCCAGACTACAGAATATAAAATTCTTTCCTTGTGGGCTCGAGTTTCGAACTCAGGTCCTCCAGAACAACTACCATTGAGCCAAACCCACCTCCTGTTGATATAGAATAGAATATAAAAATTGTTGCAGCCATCATCTTTCTCATGGGAGACGCAAAACAAAGTAAGGAGACAAGCGGAATTTCTTAACCTAGAGATAAAGGCTAACAATGATGATGAAGGTTGATATTAGGACTTGAAAATTCAAATATATTAAGAAAAACATAAGGTTTCTTTACATAAAATTCTTTATGTTTTGCAGAGGCCCAGAGGCTGTGAGTGTTAAGACATACCTCAATTCACTACTCAAGGTTCAGTTCAATTTCATACTTTCAAATAAGATTTTATGCCTGTTCCACTGCTTCAGAAATTCTGAAAATAATTCAGAGGTTCTACTACATTAAGAATACGATTCGAAGTGTGTAAGTACCTCCCGGTAGAAATATAGACCGTTACAGGAAAACAAACACAAAAAAAAAGTTATAAAAATTGTGTATAAAAAAACTATTCTAACTGAAATTCTCAGTTTCTAAAACTAGGGAACTGAAAAGTTCATGGTTAGATACTGGAAAAGAGTAATCTACCACAGTTCTATTTATACAAATGCAGTTAAGCTCCATAGTTTTGGGTTGCTACAGAAGAGAATAGTTAAGAAATAATATTAGAATAAATGTTTGATTATTATAACATATTACAATATTTGTGAACTATTTTTTTTAATTATTTTATTATTATATTATAATTATTTAAAAACAAATTATTTATTTGTTATTATTTAAAAACAACTCATAAGTATTATATGTTCTATATTACTATTGCAGCAAACAATTCTTAACTTTTGTTTATCACCTTATTATGACTGGCATCATAACTTTTGTCATTCCCAGGAAGAATAAACCTACTTTTGAAAAAATAAGACCTGGAGGATTTATTTGGGCAGAGTAAATTAAAAACTATGAAACTATATTTAACTTAAGCATATATTTATATTTTTAATGAGTTTTTTTATTTAATTTACTTGATAAAATAATTACGTTTGGCAAGGGTTCAGCTATCATACCGCTAGGCAATGGCACACCACCCCAATTTTGTAGTCTACGATTGAGAAGCTGAGTCCATTTAGGCTTTGGTGCAGTATTAACTTTATCTAAAATCCAGCTTTCTTCAAACTCATTTATAAAATTCGGTACATAATATACAGTTGGGGGCACCTGGAAAAGAAAAAAAGGAATTCTTGAAAGATACTTACATTCCAACTAGGAGAAATGAAATTTGAATTATATAAAATTCTTTGTTTTAATTTACTTTAAATTAATATTTTGAATATGCTCTTAAGGACAGTAACCTATTTTAAACGTTAAACAATGGTGTTATTAATTGATGCAAATTTCTTTTAAACATTATGAATAATTAAAAAAATCAAAGCTACAATAAAACACTATGGTCTTATTAAGATAGATAAGTATTAAGACGGAGAAGAAATGAAAAAAGTCAAATATATTCTAACCTACAATATAGCCTTGCCTAGAATATTGCTAAATCTTAGTACTCGGACTCTATAATATTAAAGTACAATATTAACAATTTTAATCGAACATCCCCTTATCCTTGATTTATGGGTTCATCGCCTTAAAACTATATAAATAAAAAAATGATTTAAGGATAATTAATTTGACATAGCCATCAATTTAATAATGTACATTTATAAAGGCTATTTTTTTAATATGACAAATCTGTTAAAATTATACATGCATATTTAATACACTGAATTACTTTAAAAGAAAAGTACTATAATTATATGTTGCTTAGGACATAGTTTATTTATTTATTTTTTGTTTGTTTAACAGCCTATCAACATTAGGGCTATTAACGCCGGGCTGTCTACAGGTTGCCACCCTTTTCTATTATGACAGTAGTTTATTTATCTCAAATCTGAAAGCTAGTAACATTTATGAAACCAAATTGATATGTTAATAATTGTTTATTAACAACCATTATTATTATTTAATAATAACGATTAATATAATATAAAATCTTGCTAAATGAATGACAGTGCCAATGGTGAAGATGCAGATGCACCCTAAAAAAAATATATAATAAAAATAATATGCCAATAAGGAAATTATATTAATGAGAAAATAAATACCTCTTGTACTTTGCACTTCAGGATATCAATATCCATAACACTTTCTAAGTCTTCAAGTTAAAAAAATAAATTGGAACCTGTCAACAAAATAAACTTTTAACAAGCAAATAACTACTAAAAAAAAAGTATATAATTACATTTTCCTTTTACTGATGTGGATAATTAATTAGTAATTTTATTCTCAAACAAATGATAAACAAAAATGTTTTTAGAAACAAACAACAATTTGGGAATGACAGGTAAAAAACTTGTCTAAACGTCAAAACTTTAATTTTAATCTATTAAGATAAATGGTATAACAGCATGGAATCAGAAAAAATTAATAAAATCTAAGAAGATTGATAGTTAAGGTAGTAGGTATATAATGCCGACACCTCTTTTTCAGTTATAATTTCCTCATTACATTTTAAGTTTTCAAAATAAAATTATGTTCAAGAACGCTTGAGCACATTTCAAAAGTTTCTAAGAGGTTTCGTTACATATAAGTTAAACGATTTTATAATATCTTAAAGATGATTTAAAAATGATGTCAGAAAATATATTTTCAATACATACCAATATTTGTAAATTGTAACCAGAAAATATTTGTATTTTATTTTAATGTCGAGATTCCTTATCTTCATGATATCCATATTGGTGATCTATAGGCTGACAATGTTTTCTAGCCAGAATATTGTGTTTGCTTTTGTTCGAAAGAAACTCCACAACCACCCTGAAGGGAATCGAACCGAAAAAAGTAGATTCTTTAAGAAAGTGTTTTTTTTTGTTTTGTTTTTTTTTTAAACAAAAAAAAAATAATGATTACAATGCTTTTTCACGAAAATTTAAAACTTTTGGAAGAGATCTTTAACCACGGAGATTAATCAGTACAGAAATAGTCGGGGTGTTATTAACAACGTTTCGGCTTGAATTTCAAAACCTTGTCAGGGCTACAAGGAGAAAGAGAACTGGTCAGTTTGGAAGTCGGATCTCGTCTTCAAATTCACTTCACTCAATCATTGAACTCTTTTTGGTTGAAAACTTACAGCGCACTTCGTTCTCTTCGGTGATACCTAGTCATTTTATTGGGAAAAAAGGGTGATAATTTGAAAATTGCATCTAATAAATTTAGTTTTATGTGTTACATGAAGTTCGGGTGAACTAGGCATATCAGTTTTTTGGTTGGTTAAATTAGGTTTATAGGGCAAACAACTTCAAGATTATAATATGATTCATCAGCATTCATAACATTCAGCTTATGTATATGATTCATTATACCTGCAGAAAATATTAAGAGTTATTTTTGGAAGCGCTATTTATTGAAGAGAAACGATTGAATTCGATATACATATAAATATAAGAATTCCCACTGAAACATTTGACTAATCACTTTAGAAAGTAGCGCCGCTCTTAAGAAAACTGAAAAAGGCGCTCGAGCCTTGGGAAAAAAATTAATGTCCAAGGTGAGTTGTATAAGTTGCAACTCGGTAGATAAGATGCCCCACCAATGAGGAACGTGTGTAGTAAAAAAATCGAAATAGGTCCATTGGGGTTTACTCCGAAAAAAAAATAATAATGTAAATTAATTATGTAAGACCAATTAATAAGGAACATGTTTTGTAAAAAACAAAATCTTTCCATTAGAAGTTGGGGTTTACTTTAGAACATAATTAATAATACAGTCAGCTGTTCATTGCACATTTAAAGGGCCAAAACTATTCATATTTTTTTTAATTTACGGTGGTAGGCCGTAGATGCAAAATAACCTTTAAAAATACAAAATGTTTATTTTGTTAAATTTTAATTAATAAATATTTTATGTTCATTTATGTTATTTTATGCAGTTCTTCAGGGTGGGGCTAGAGTAATTACCTTGCTGAGGAATGTGCAGCACCTGCGTGATACTTTTTCATTGATATATGTTCATATTTCTGACGTCATACTGTTTGCCATATTGTTTTCTCTTTACTCTGACTGCAGTGCCAGAAAATCGATTAATCAAGGAAATCTAGTTTGGATTTCTCAGCAAGGATTTAAAATTTAATGGTATAACTGCGTCGGCTTTAAGCTGATTTCGTTTCTGTTGAAACTAATGGAATTCAGACGAATTTATATAAAATTCAAAGCGAAAAAGTACAGCTCTGAATTAAAAGGGTTGCTGTATGAATAAGTTCATTTGGAGAGCAGTTATGTCAATTCATGTCACTGTAAATGGCAATCCCGTATGTTTAAATAGACGTAGTATTCTACTGACAGATATAGAAAAAGTTAAAAAAAATGAGTGGATGCGAAGGAGAAAGATTCGTCTTCAACAGGTTAATTTTCTAGAACTAAATTCATTAATTGTAACTATTATTGCAATGTTTTAAGGTATCTACAGATGTACTTAATATTTTTGTTTTTTTTTAAATAAATTATATTATGTGGTTATTTTATGAGAGCAAAATGTCAATGTTTGGTTAGTAAGTATTGTTAATGTAATCATGTTTGGAATTTTTATTCTATTTATTCATTAGTTTTACCTGAATGGAATTATAAGTTGTTAGACATGTAATCTGTAACTGACAAGAGTTTTAGAAGTGATTACTACTTTTTCTTTTCTATTACTTGATGTATCAACTTCTCATTTTTTTTTCTTTCTTTAAGCAACTCTGATTTGAAAGGTGATTGGATTGTTGACCCTAATTGCACATTGATGGGAGATAAGGGTTCAATTTGGATTTACTGTAAAACAAATAATTATGTGTATTGCACATAATAACATGCATATTTATTTTAAGAGAAGTCTACACTGAAAAGATGTATATTAACAAATTTGGTTCAGTATGTATAATATTTATAGCAATAGGTCTTAATAAGAAGACCTCCAGTGAGTTAATGTATGTTACTAGTGTGTGGTGGGATAAATCATTGATGCCGTACTCTCAAAATTTAATAAACAATAATATGAATTTTTTTAGTTTTACATTCTAAAAGTGTTTCTCTTTTGTGTAATCTGCAGATAATTTTCTTAATTATTACTGAAATATGTTTTTTTTTTTACTATGTGCAATTTATAAATGTTATTAATGTGTATTCATTTTTATTGACGATTCTACTTTACATTGTTGTAGGCTCGTCAGCAAGCAAAAGATCTTGCTCAAAATGTTAGGAAAAAATTTTCCTGTGAAAGAAGTTCATCTGAAAAACATGAACAAGAAAAAGATTTTAATGAAGAAAGCAAGAAGAAAAAAGAACAATTAGACTCTTTACAACGCGAATATGAACAATGCCTTTCTTCTGTTGGCTCCGGCCATCATCTTGCCTCTTTGCAGGTTTGTTTTAATGCTTGTGAGTTGTGAAGAGCTTTTTTTTTCTTTTTTTTTTTGTTGTCACTCAATTGGTTTGACTCAGTGTGATCATCCGTACGGAAAGGACCTAAAGTATAAGTCTAAACAAGGATACAATATCTTTTTAAACCTTTGTTGCAAGTTATTAGCAAACATTATTAATATTTTAAGGTGCATCAACTGCTGAGATCATTAGCACTAGTTATTAGTAACAATTTAATTTTTTTTTTTTTTTTTTTTTTTTTTTTTTTTTTTTTTTTTTTTTTTTTATCATGCTTCGACATCTAGGCCATTAGCACCGATATCCAGGGTGCAGCGAGGAATTTTCCCAACGAGCCATGGGATGAGAAAATTCCTGCCATTGGTGGGGATCGAACCCACCATCTCCCGCTTATGAATCTAAGACCATGGGAGAACC
Source organism: Gonocerus acuteangulatus (assembly GCA_946811695.1). Lineage (NCBI taxonomy): Eukaryota > Metazoa > Arthropoda > Insecta > Hemiptera > Coreidae > Gonocerus > Gonocerus acuteangulatus. Next base: position 41,927,377 of record OX328125.1, read on the forward strand.
CCTTACTTTAATTGTTAATGGTTTCATTAATATGAGTTGTGTTTACATGTTTTTTATTTATAATGCTATTTCTGTTGACATTTTTATAATTTATGTATGATTGGTTTTATTGCTAACTAGCTGTTACCCGACGTGCCATGCTACGCCTACTTTCTGCGTATAGAAAAGCCTAAATAAATTAGACACCAAATAAGTATTATTAAAATCTAATAACACGAATCTGTAACTGTTATGAACCCGTGGCCTCCCAACTGTGAGTCCTAGACGACTTTGACCTAACCTATAACACCCCCCCCGTATCAAGACATACATGTATACCAAGTTTCGTAAAAATTGGTCTAACGGTGTGGATTTGTATAAGGGACAAACATACAGACAGACAGCTGGTAGATTTTTTTTGGCGTAGCCTACGGCACTCCTCAGATTAAGATCTACCTGTGTACCGAGTTTAGTCAAAATCGGACAAACGGTGTGGATTTGTATAAGGGACAAACATACAGACAGACAGCTATAAGACGTTTTTGACTTAGCCTACGACACTCCCCAGATTAAGATCTACATGTGTATCGAGTTTAGTCGAAATCGGACGAACGGTGTGGATTTGTATAAGGGACAAACATACAGACAGTCAGCTGGTAGATTTTTTTGACCTAGCCTAGGAGATTTCTCGTATCAAGACCTACCATTATTCCAAGTTTGGTCAAAATCGGCCAAACGGTGTAGATTTGTATAAGGAACAAACAAACAGAAAAACAGACAGACACGTGATTTTTATATATATAGATAACACCAAAGATATTATGATCATTAAAATATTTATGAATCACTCCTTCTATATTCAAATATTAGAAGAAATAATTTTAGTTATCTGATACTAACAATGTTTATAACATATCCCAAGAATGTTTCATTGATAATTGATGAAACTCTATAAAAATAGTTTACACCACATTGCTGAAGAACAAGGATAATTACTCATAAAATGAATATAAAAAGTTACTTTTACTTTTTTTTAACCAGCTGACTCAAAAACTTAAGAAAAAAATTTGTTTAAGATAAATACATATCATCGATACAAATGCAAAGTATTGAATGTGAAAAAACACATTTTTAATTTTCAATCTATACTAATTGCTGTTGGACTGACGAACATCATGGCAAACTCTCCGAAAATTAAAGAAAAATAATTATAAATTGGAAAAAATCAAACTAATGAATGTGCATCCATAAGGTACCAAACCACTTTTCACATTCAATATTTTGCATTTGTACCAACGGTATTATTACTTATTAGTTATTAATGAAATAGGATCTTTCATGGAATGGGAAGAGAAATTAGTCTCACGTATATATATTTATATTTATGTATGGTTATATATTTTTTATATTATAGAATGAATGTGATGCACTTCTTAAAGAAAAGCAGGAACTCAGAGAAGAAATTGCACGTGCTAGAGGAACTCTTGCTGAAGAGAAATTAAAAGTTGAAAAATATGTTCAACGAGAAAAAACACTAGCAACAGCTGGACGAAAACAACTCACGAGGAAAGTGGAAGATTTAAGGTCTACTCTTATATCTAACCTCCCACCTGTCAGGTCTTCATGCACTTCAGGAAAAACAATCACTGTGAAAGCTCAGTAAGTTATAGATTAATTTATTTTAAAACTCTTTTTAAACATTTATTGTGTGATTATAAACAATTTACTCTATCAACCTTTTAAGTTATTTAGGGTAATTAATTAAGTATATCATAGAAAAGTTTCTAGACTATTTACAGATGACACCTTGATAATAGATGAAGACTGTATCTGAATCATCTGCATTATAAAAGATGCCTTAGTAGCAAAACGATTATTTGACAAGTGATGCCTCACTTGCCAAAAACATAAATATAACTAACAAATACAGGCATCCATAATGCAATTCATATTAAAACAAATTTTGAAGATATTTGATATTTTAAAATTCATAAAAATGTTTTATCCTTAACACATTCATTCCCCATTAGATGAGCGGTATAATTGCAAGCGGCCCAATCGTCCACCCCCCCAAGTCTTGAGAATATTACTACAATAAATCAAAGTAATCATTACGATACCGATAAATGTAACATTAACCTCATTTTTATGTACAATCCGCCAGACGGGTGGCTGGCCCCGAGGTAATGCACGACCCGCCTGGCGGGTTTTGAGTGTACATCAGGATTTCTATCATAAAATAAATTTTTAGGGCGGTATTTGTAGTAGAAATGTCAACAATAAATTTTTATTACGTCCTCCTAAATAATGTAAATGCAAAAAAAAAGTTATTTTTTTATATATATATTTTTTTCCCCTTATCCTAAACTAATTTTTACTAGATTAAAAATATTCATATTGACTTTATCTAAAAACTAACTTTTTATTTTATTTTATTACTAATATTATTATTATTACTTATATTTTTTCTTACAGGATTAGGATTAGGATCAGGATTTAGTGGTGATTAACATTTTATCATGTTTTTACGCCAACATTGTTTTTTGTTTTTTTTCTTGAATTAATTTCTGTTTTTTTTTTCTTACGGTATATATTTACAAAATTGTCATTATACAGAAATATATATATATATATATATATATATATATATATATATATATATATATATTCCAGAGGGTGAAACAAAATTCAGTCTTCCCACAAATTTTCTTTATTTTGCACTAGGCCTTTCAACACAAATGTGCCATCACCAGGTGCTAACAACAAATAAAAACATGCATTAATATTGTTTGACTCCTTAATAACAATTAATATTGTTTGACTGTTGTTGGACAGTAATTAGTCTAATTAATAGTTAGAATTTATAAAGCAAACGGTGAAAGTATAGATTGGAACATAATGTTATAATTAATAGTTAGAATATATGAAGCAAACGGTAATAGTAAAAATTGGAACATAATGTTATAGATTACAGTTTTTTAGTAAATAATTACAAATTCATAAACTAAGGTGTCTAAATGAAGTTTTTAAAATAATATAACTTTATATTGTATTATTACTATAGCTATAATACCATATATGTGCATATATATCCACATATATACACACACACACACACACACACACATATATATATATATATATATATATATATATATATGTATATATATATATATATATATATATATATATATATATATATATATATATATATATGCATATGTTAAAGATTGTAAACAAGCTACAACTTACTAAGCCCCGCCTTTCTCAATATATTGTATAATATCTAATTACTCTGTATAATATCTCATTTCTATGTAATATCTACCGTATAATTATTTTATAATAAGACTATTACTTTGTACATTATTTGTTTATGTATTGTTAATTAACAGAGTGACACACACTCCAGTGGACGGGAAAACATTATCTATATTTAATCTCCCGTATAAATAAGTTAGTTTGTTTTCTTTTAAATCTTGAATTATAGATTACCATATTAGTGAAGTGATCTGTAGGTGCACTAATAATTAAACATGTTTTTTTTTATGTACTGATATTGTTTAAATAAATAAAAATAAAAAATATATGCATATACACACATACATACACAAACACACAAGGATACATATACATTTATATACATACGACTACACACACACAGACACACACATACTCACATATACATACACACATCCATATACATAAAAGGGACATAATATTTTTGCTAACTATATAATATATGTATAATTACAATTGTGAACTTATATCTACCTCCGTGCAGCGATAGTTGTTACCATGGCTGTGTCAGGGCTAGGACTGGTGAGGGTGGGACTAGTCATAAACTACGGGAGAGGTTCACTTGACAAAAAAGGGCACACTACTTCCCGTTGGATGTTTAAATTATCCTTCTTGCTGGTTTCCAATTTAATAAAAATGTTTTCTAATATTTTTACTTTTTTGTAGTCGTGTTCTCTAGCTAGCTATAGGGTCATATATGTGAGTTTGTGTGTGTCTGTTTGTGTGTAGTCGTATGTATATAAATGTATATGTATCCTTGTGTGTTAGTGTATGTATGTGTGTATATGCATATATATATGTGTGTATATATATATGTGTGTGTGTGTATATGCGGATATATATGCACATATATACATATTATAGCTATAGTAATAATACAATATAAAGTTATATTATTTTAAAAACTTCATTTAGACACCTTAGTTTATGAATTTGTAGTTATTTACTAAAAAACTGTAATCTATAACATTATGTTCCAATTTTTACTATTACCGTTTGCTTCATATATTCTAACTATTAATTATAACATTATGTTCCAATCTATACTTTCACCGTTTGCTTTATAAATTCTAACTATTAATTAGACTAATTACTGTCCAACAACAGTCAAACAATATTAATTGTTATTAAGGAGTCAAACAATATTAATGCATGTTTTTATTTGTTGTTAGCACCTGATGATGGCACATTTGTGTTGAAAGGCCTAGTGCAAAATAAAGAAAATTTGTGGGAAGACTGAATTTGGTTTCACCCTCTGGAATTAAGCAACCCCACTACCGGAAAACATCAATATAATATATATATATATATAAATTTTACTTTCCTGCATACTTATTACATTCTTCTTACAGCTACAAACTAAATATATATTTACAATTCCTACTTACAAATATGTTGAAACAATACAAACACCAATCCGGGGAGAAAAATGTTCTCACCAAAAAAACAACTTTAGTAACAGATAAGCAATGAGGGAATAGTTGGGATTCGGCTAAGAAAACATCAATACGATTTTTGTAAAAAATCTATATTCCGGACTTTTCGGCTACTCTTTGGTAGTATTCGTCAGCTAAAAGGACAAGAAACAAAGAAAAAACAGAAATTAATACACAGAAATTTCTTTCTTGAATTAATTTCTGTTTTTTTCTTTGTTTCTTGTCATTTTAGCTGACGAAGGCTGCCAAAGAGTAGCCGAAACGTCCTGAATATAGATTTTTTACAAAAATCGTATTGATGTTTTCTTAGCCGAATCCCACCTGTTCCCTGATTGCTTATCACCTCGCCGGCTAACTATCTAATCGTCATGGTTTAGTAACAGAGTCTGTCAACTCCCTAGCTGGCCCCAGACTAAACTAAAGCTAAACCGAGCATTCCCGGAAGAGTCAAGTACTGAGGAAGGACAGGGAGCAAGAGACCCACAAGGCAGGTTTTCGTCAATGAACGAGTTAATTTATACATTTTATAAATGTATATATATATATATATATATATATATATATATATATATATATATATAAATAAATAAATAAATTATATCTTTAAAACGTTTAGCTTATTATTCAAATAAATTTGATTGACAAATATATTTATCAGATTACATGGATTAAATTCCCAGAACCTGCATGTTCGAAATGTCCTTGTTGTTTGGTTTTGCTTATGTCAAATGATGATTTTGTTTTTATTAGTGTTCATCAAGGGCCAGATGAAGAGAAACAGTCTATCCGAGCAGCATCTGAAAAACCAAGTACAACAAAAGATATTGTGATTGAAAAGGCATCACTTCCCTCTGGAAGAACATCTTTACAAAGCCAGGGGTAAAGGTTAAAATTTTACACATAGAATTGATTTACTTTATTAAGATATTTCTGGGATTTCATTTACTATACAATTGTGGAAAAGACAAGTTTTATGGTGGGTGGGTTCGGTTGGTAGAACGTAATTTTTCCTGCTGCAACATACGTCACCTTTTGTTTTAGATAGAAATTTTTTTCCCCAATTTCATCAAAATTGGACCATTTTTCTAGATGGTAGAGTGCAAACACACAATGGTTGTGCGAGTGAATGTATATATATATATATATATATATATATATATATATATATATATATATATACAGGGTGATTCAGGTCTAAGTAGCCAAACTCTAGGAAGTGATTGTAGGCATAATTTACAACAAATAAGTTCATTTGAAGTATGGTCCGATTCCGGAAAGAAAAGGAGGTATGTCCAATTTTCTGTTTTTTTAAGGTTGTCATGTTTTTTAATGAATAAGAAACAATTCCTAAAAAAACTATTCAAGATAATTAAATTCGAATTATGTCAGCATAAAATAGATAATATTTCCTTTAAAAAAACAGTAATTTAATTCACTAGAACCATTATTAAAATATACTTTCTGGACGTCCAATAACGCACTTCTGTTTTTATCAATGAATGAGACTTTTTTCACAAATATTTTCCTCAGGCCCCTAACGAATTACGGATTCAATACTTACACAAAAACTTCTACATTTAGTAAGCATTAAATCCATGCTGGAATGATTGGCTCCCTTTTGTCAAAAAAATGTGGAATGTAGTTTTGTTACTTTCAAATATCTTGTGTGAATAAATTAAAATTATTCATTTTTTATTGGCCAAACTGTGGGTATCCATTGCCCAGTCCAGAATCAATAAAAGTAACTGAAAGAAACGATTAGAAACGATTTACATTTGAGAGATACGTCACATTTCGTGTTTTTTTTTTTTCAAAAATATTTTTCATTGATTTATCTTTTACATGATGTATTTGGCACCCAGTTTTGACTAGAAGTTTAGAGGGGAGAGTTCAAAAACATTTCAGGGTAGTTAAATACATGTAATCCAAAACTTACACATATTTTGAAATGTTTTCAAATAAAATTTGAAATATAAACAAAAATTGTGCAAAACATTGCGGGAAGAAAAATGTTAATCCTCAGTTCAGCCGCAACTTTTTGTGGACAGGCAAAGCCACATTCACACAGAATGGAATATTTAACAGTCCCAATTCGCATACTTGGTCTCATGTTAATCATTATGCCCTGTGAAGATCACACAATCAGTATCAGCTCCAAGTTAACATGTGGTGCGGGATTTTGGACCAATATCTTCTTCAGCCAATCCTGATTCCTGACAGTTTCGATTCAAAATATTTTTAAACCTCCTTCAACACGACCGACCTTTTGCATTGGAAGACGTTCCGCTTGCACATAGATGGATGGATTGGGTGTTTAAGGGCAGAAAACATCTAGGTCCTCACCGCCCTGAAGTGTAGTGTTAGAGAGTCGTGTGAGAGGGATCGTAATTTTGTGTTTAGGACAGTGCATGACAATGAACTGTAATTTTTATGACCTGTACTCTTTTTTTTTTTTTTAACCTATGTCATTGCTTACGACTAACATGTTACTTAGATACTAATAGAACAATTTGCACTAAAACTAATACTAATATACAGTATAGCACTATTAATACAGTTAAGAGACTTCTATATAATTTTTATATATATATATATATATATATATATATATATATATCTTTTTTATATGTATATATCTATTTTTTCTGAGTAATGTTGTATATATTATTTTTTTTATGCATATATATATATATATATATCTTTTTTATATTTATATGTCTATTTTTTCTGAGTAATGTCATATCCTATATCCTTGCACATAGATTCATGGTCCCTGATGGATTGTTGTCCTGCAAACAGCACCAGTGCTGTTAAACAGTGGATGGATCCTCTGTCCAAGTTGATTATGGTACAATTGTAATTTCGGAAAATTTCAAATTTTCAAATATATCAGCAAATATTTTAGTGCAAACTACATCGTGTAAAAGATAAATCAATGAAAATTTGTAAAACACAAAGTGTAACATATCTCCCAAATGAAAAACTTTTCCAATAATTTCTTACAGTTCCTTTTTATTGCTTCCAGATTAGACAATGTATTTCCACAGTTAGGCCAATAAAAAATGAATAATTTTTAATTTCTTCACATAAGGTATTTGAAAGAAACAAATCTACATTCCACATTTTTTTGACAAAAGGGAGCCAATCGTTCAATTTATCCCTCAATAAACCTCCACTTCATTTGCATGGATTTAATGCTTACTAAATGTAGACGTTTTCGTGTAAGTATTGAATCTGTAGTCTTTTAGGGGGCTGAGGAAAAAATTCGCGAAAAAACATTAATTCATTGATAAAAACAGATGTGCGTTATTGGACGTCCAGAAAGTATAGTTTAATAATGGTTCTAGTGAATTAAATTACTGTTTTTTAAAAGGAAATTTTAACTATTTTATGATGGCATACTTCAAATTTAATTATCTTGAATAGTTTTTGAGCATTCGTTTCTTATTCATTTAAAAACATGACTACGTTATAAAAACAGAAAATTGGACATAGCTCCTTTTCCTTTCGGAATCGGACCATACTTCAAACGAACTTTTTTGTTGGGAATTATGCCTACAATTACCTCCTAGAGTTTGACTACTTAGACCTGAATCACCCTGTATATGCATGCATATACATATACATATACACACTTCTGGTTTATGTACTCAGTTTATCGACTTAAGCTGGTTTTCATCCCGACAGGAACAGGAAAAAATGCTTAAAATTTTCTAAAAGAAATACATTTAAAAATCTTAATAATTTATTTTTAATTATTAGAATCATATTTAAAACTTTTTTGAGAATACCAAGTAACTTTTGTATTTATATATCTTTATACAGATATGTATATGTGTTTTATTTTTTTTAATACTCAAGCAAGAAGTCATCAATGTCTGATTGTGAGGATCTGAGCGATGAAAGCGATCATGACTCAGATGTAACATGGCCACCAAGGTCTGCACGAGTTATTAAGGAACCCATTCCTGCTCCAAGGGTGAGATTTTATGATCACAGTACGAGGACAACTAAGGAATTAAGTAAACCATCATACAGAGTTACTCTTGCAGATCCTTTCAATCAGCCGGTTAGTAATTAATTATTTCTCTTGATTAAAAATATACATAATAATTTCTTTTCGCATATATTTTTCTTTGTTCAGTCTAATATTACTTTATATAATTTAATATTCTTAAGTACTGACAAATGCAATTGATGAGTTTAGAAATATTGAGCAAATCATCATAGACATGGTGCTGTAATCTCCAAAAATATTTATTTATTTATAGTATAAAATTTAAATTTGTGTTACCTGTTATTCCCCTAAGGCATATTTTTATAGGACATGAGTGAGGCTATTGCAGAAGAAGAAGAAGCCTCTGTAAGGAAAGAAAATCTTGATGTTCTTGCAAGGAGAGAAAATATGATTCGTGGTTATCGGGCGCTTCGTAAGGAACGTGAAAAGAAGGAAGCTGATAGAATTATGAAGGAAATTGATGATTTGGAAAAAAGAAGGAAAATTCAAATGGCTGTTGATAAGTCCTATCCAGTAAGTACCATTTCTGCTTTGCTGCACTTTTATTTTGTGAATAACGGCATGAATATTTGTAATTCACCTCAGCACAATTAGGCCACATTCACTTTTTGATACTTAAACTCTAGCACCAATCACCCATTTTGTACCATTGGAAATAAGGAAGCAGCGGGAATGAGTTTTTTATTTGTGCCAAAATCTTCCTTATTTTGTGTTTTTATTTGAGTATATATTACATTTGAGGAGCCCAGGGTCAAGGAGTCTAAGTAACAAACTCAATGTTTTGAGGAAAATGGGGTCAAAGTTGAACATATGTGGTAATAGCAAACAGTAGATGTTTACAGTTCCGATCATACTAGATGAATCCTCAGGTCCTTAGCTGTTTATTATCGATAATACATAGTAGATGCATCATTGAGTTTATGATAAATATGCAAAAGAATTGTATAATCTGCACATAGACGCCTTAATTTCCTTCTGGACTTAATCTTTTCCTTACTAAAGACTTCTGTAGAACGAACATGCCGTGGCCCTGGAACGAAGGACTTGTACTGCAGTCCAACCCTCCACTCTCGCTTACCAGCTATTTCCTTCACCACTAGTTGTCGGGAAAATTAACTAATTAACTAGTAGTGTCGAGAGAGCTACGGATTATGGATACCTGTGTCGGGCTTGTGACAATTAACACCGCCAGTGTTAGATCCAACTCGATCCAAATCAAAAAGGAGGATGGATTTTCCTTTGTGTTATTAAAAAATAGATTACTTATTTATTTAGCTTCATTGATTAGTATGCATGTAATACAAAAATAATATTTTTTGTACTAAAAAGTATAGCCTATAAAAAATTTATATTGGAGCATCTAATTATATAATTTAACATAAATATTTAGAGCTAAAAGAAAACATAAATAAATAATAAAATGAAGTTTTCCTACAATTAGGAGTGTTAAGGGAGGAAAGTATATAAACTTCTTCACACACATAGAGAGCATTGCGAGAATAGCTTTGTAACTAGGGCCAGGCCAGGTAGAGAGATTGCTGTACTACAGGGTCGGCCAGCCCACACTACCCGCCGTAAGCTAAGGGTTAATATTACAGAAGTGACAATACTCAAGTGAACACAAACTAGGTGGCAGCAACTGTCAAGAAAATCACTTAATCTATTTGCCACCCACAAGATTACAGTGTTCAGAACCTTTCTTGTAGCTAACTAATTTTTTTCAAAAATGTCACTTTGACCTAGAGATGTGGGTTTTCCGGAAAATTTTGAATCAGAAAATTTTCCAAGCCACATGTTCACGGTATTGTAAAAGAAACTTTCATTGCTTGATACTTCAAGTAAGCAACACTCGAGTATTTTTATTAACTATATTATATTATGGATAGGATGCCCTCTTGATTTTTCCCCCTTCCAACCAAAGTAATAAGCAAAATTATAATGAACGAAGGTTAGAAATGTGAATTATAAGTTTTTAATCATGTATATAGCGGAAAAGTTGTAATATAATAATTCTTTAATAACTCTTAAGCATTTATAATATTTCAGTAATTAATTAAAGAATACCATATTGCACAAAATATTTTATTGGTAAATTGATTTATGGATATCAGAAATGGAAACAAAATATATTTTAATGTAGCTGCATATTCTCTTCTCTACAAAAACATAAAAATAACATTTCCGGGGTATGGAATACTAACAATTTAGAACTAGAATAGTTTTAAGCAAATAAAACGCTATTACAACTAAAATGAAATGATCTTATTTAATTTATTTTTAAGGGTTTTAAGACACATTTTTACCATCAAATCAAAATTTTGGGGGGGGGGGCTGCAGACCTCTCAGCCCTGCTTATATACGCGCTGCTATACGCGGGTAACCTATAGAAAACATGTTATCTCTAGATTGTCTGTTTCTTGACAGTGGTCCGGAGCACCCCAGAATGTCAAGAAACATTATACTTTGATTACTTATCAATTGATGTACCAGGTCATTCAAAAAGTCCTGTCGTTTTTTTGGGGGAAATTATAAATAAATAAATATTTTCAAATAATCACCTTTATTCATCAAAATATCCACCGTTACAGTCGGTAACCTTCTCCCAACGAGATGGTAAAGCCCAAATTCCTTCCTTAAAAAACTGTTGATTTTTACTGCAAAAATAAGTGGTCAGTTCGTGAATTAGGTTGTCACGGTCTTGAAAACATTTCTGTCTCAGATTGTTGTCGAGATCTCTGAATAGGTGATAATCAGTGGGTGACAGGTCAGGGGAATATGGTGGGTGAGGCAAAACTTCCCAGCCTATTTCTGTCAATTTTTCCCTGGTCAATTTGGCGGTGTGTGGTCGAGCGTTGTCTTGAAGAAGCAAAGGTCTTCTTCTGTTGACTAAGCAGGGATCAAAAGTCTTAAGCTTGGATTGGCAATGGTCCAGTATATTGCAGTATACTTCTGCAGTGATGGTTTGCCCTTGATTCAGAATCTCAAAATGCACTATACCTTTGGCTGTCCAGAAAACAATGAGCAAAACTTTCTTTGGATGGAGATCTGGTTTTGGAAATTGTTTAGGTTTCTCATCTGCCGACAACCACTGATATGATCGTCTGAAGTTGTTGTACAACACCCATTTCTCATCACAGGTGATGATTCGATTCAAAAAGGGTTCGACTTTCAAGCGGGAAGTTAACGAAGATGCAGTTGTCAAGCGAACAAGCATATTGGCATCTGAAAGCTTATGAGGAATCCATTTATCCAGTTTTTTCACTTTTCCCAGTTCTTTAAGGTAATTCCAGGCAGTGGTGGCTGAGATATTAAGTTGAGAGGCTATCTCTGAACAACTTTGACGCGGATCCAACTCTACTACTCTTCGAACGTCCTCCTTATCAACTACAGTTGGTCGACCTGAGCGTGCCTCGTCTTCTAGTGTCTCGTCGCCTCCACGAAATTTTGAAAACCAAAATTGTGCCTTCCGCTCAGACAGCACATCTTCCCCAAACACGGAGCATATTTTTCTAGCAGTTTCGGCAGCTTTTGAGCCAAGTTTAAACTCATAGAGCAAAATCGACCGAATTTGAGTTTCAACTGGAATCATTTTAACAAGACAGTTGGATGGTGACTGCATTAAATTAATCCTCCTTAGCCTCCTATTCATAAAGTATAAACATTTGTGTTTACATGGATAAAAGTTGTATTGAACGGAATTAATTAGCAAACACTCTAGAATCAAAATAAACAACGAACAAACGAAAAACGACAGGACTTTTTGAATGCCCTGGTATAACATATAGTATGATGGGGAACATGCTATAATAAACTGCAAAAAATTATGTAGTAGCATTAATTTTGCTGATAACTATTTAACGCAATAAAGTAACTACTTATCTGCTGTGGCGAAGCACGGGTATTCGGCTAGTAATACATATATGATTTTGATCGCAATTTTACAAGCATCTAACTGTGGAACACTACAATTTTATTAAATGAAATGAAGAATTTGAGAATGTGTTTCTTTAATTTTATTTGTATTATTAATTTATTTCTTTAAACATTTTAACAAATATTTTCATCATTGTATATTTAGTTTTTTTATTAGGTTTATAGTTTGATCGATTTGCATATATATATATATATTTTTTTTTATATATTTAACTTTTTAACTTTAGTTCCTATGCTTACTGGTTGATAAGTACTTTGTGTGGAAAGCAACCCAATATACGAGTTAGGCAACTAAACTTTTTTTTTTTTTTTTTTTTTTTTTTTTCCAAAAATAACGATTTTCTCTCTCTGCTCAGAAGAAGAAGCAGAATTTGAAAGGATGACATTGTCATCGCTCATCAAATGAAGATTTTGTGAAACTGATAGCAGCTTCACCTTGTGTAAATCTGTCAATCTATTTACATTCACCTATAATTTTGTTGCCTTCGTGGACTTCTACAAAATGTAGATCGTCCATACATTTGTTTTTTTTCTGGTTAAAACTGTTGCAGCTAGTACCGAGTGGTGGAGCCATCTTCTGGTTTCTGCTACAATCTTGTTTATCAAATATTAAGAGAAATGAGCGATTCTTTTTCTGTGAGTGCTCCTTTATTATGAAATAGGGTGAATTGCCTTTTTATGAGTTGTAACATAAGTAATATGACAATTGTTAGGTAAAACATAATCACATTTAATTATATTCGTGTGGATTAAAAAGTTGAATTATTACCTGTAGTTTTTGTTTAAATGGTTCAGAAATTAGCTAATATAAGAGGATATGGATTGCTCATATATGTCCTAGAAAAAATTTACCAAAAAATAGTAAATGGAAAATTTTCCGGAAAAACATAGCTGAAAATTTTCTGGAAAATTTTCCACCCCACGTCTCTACTTAGACCCCTTGTCTTCTGGGGTCCTCATTTGTTTAACCCTTTAACACACAATACTTTCTTTTTATAAAAAAAGTTGTTTTTTTATTTTAGGGCATTAAAAAACACCTGCCAATCTGTACTTATTGTACTGAACAAATATGGTTCCAAGTAATAGGGTGGGCCATATATGTCCCTCTTATAGATCTTACTAATTTATGAGCTCCTTCACAACCTTGCACAGGCAGAGGATTTAAGTGGGACATATATGTCCCTCGTTGCTTTAAAGGTTTAACAAGGGAGGGAGCAGATATGTATACAGGTAGGCTGAGTAGTTGGAAGCTAAAGTGACAAAAGTGAAGTCCTATGCCCCCCATCGGCTTTGAAGGACACTGCATCTTCTATAAACAGCCTACAGATGGCGATAGTAGATGGACTGATAGCTTGTAGCAGCAAAGCAAAAAAGTAACTGATATATCAGTCCGTAGCACTCAGGGCACTGCTCCCTCCAGACTCAAATATCAGTCCGTAGCACACCCGGCACTGCAATCACCAGACTGATATATCAGTCCATAACAATGTAAGGGTTAATGATGAATAAATATGTTTAGTTTGTTTACTATACTATTGAACGTTTTTAGAAATTCATTATATTTCACATTATTATTTCTAAATTTATGAAGAAGTAAATAAAATCTAAAAATGTACCCTATTTTTTCCAGAGCCATTTTCATTCAAGGGAAGATGTAAGAGAACATCAAAGAGATATTAGGTGTGGAAAACCGTGCTCTTCTAAGGGAGGTAAACCATTTTTTTTTTAGACATTTATGTATTGAAGGGTTTGTTTTAACAAGTTACTCCTGGGGGAATAGACCTAATTATCATTATAAAAGATCAGAAAACTCTTTTTTGGGCAAGGCTTTTGAAAGAAACATTTAATAAAGGAAGTTAGCCAAAGAAGGTAGTCTACTAACATACTGTTTGACCCCCCCCCCCATAAATTTTATTTTAGACCACCATAGGTTTTCTTTAGACATCAGATAAGAAACAACCCCATTGATTGTAGAAAAGCAACTTTTCTCTGCTTAGCTGGATGGGGAAATTAAAAACAAATGGTGGGGGATTGCATGAGGCTGAATTATAAGAAAAAATGTGATACAAGATTTATTTTCACTTACCTAGACTCAACAAAAGTTAAAAGATATGAACGAAATATGATTCTATGTTAGATTATGTAATTATCACAAGATAATATAATTACATGCATTAATGTGCTGTGTTCCTCAGTTTCCTGGGGCTATTAAATTTCCAACTGATGACTGGTTTTTATTTATTTTTGTTTGGAATTGAAAATTATGATATAAAGGTAGTTGGTAAATTCTGAGCAAAAATGTTTTGAAGACTAAAAAAGTGACAGGCTTTGGGCAAAAAATTGACTGATAAAAGCGCTTACCATAGGTTACATGCAATTTTAACCTGTTGATAAGGAAAGAAATGATTGAATAGGTTGTTGAATTTTATCTACTGTTGAGACTGTCATATGTAGGATCTAGTTGGAATTACCTGATCGTGGATGGCCTTTTCAAAACCTTTGTTTCCTGAAAATTGTTGTCTGGAGGTAAGCCAAGCAACTGACATTGTACAATTCATCTTATAATCCAATCAACATCTTGATTTCTGGACAACTCTCAAGCTGTTTAGTTTTTAACCTGTTTTTTCTCAAGAACATCCCATAGATCTCATCCTCCTGCATTCCTTGGCACAGCTTCACCTACAGCCTTGGTGCGCATTCTATTTATCATTTCTGTTCTTACGATCAAGCCAGTTCTTCTGAGTACATATTTGACATCGTAATACCAGAAAAACTTCACATCTTTGAAGGTATTGCCTTTGTATTTTTGGCATAAAAGTTTCTCCTGCCGCTTAAATAGCTTTTCTAGATGAGACACGATATCCTGAAATACTGATTTCAGTTCCTGTTTGACAAAAATGCAAAGTATCGAATGTGAAAAAACACATTTTTAATCTATCCTGATTGCTGTTGGACTGATGTATGTTGTGGCAAACTCTCGAAAATGAAAGAAAAATAATTATCAATTACAGGCAATCTAACTAATGAATGTGCATTAAGTCTAATTAAAATGTATCATAAGATAAAATATATATAAAGTTATCTATAAGGAACCAAACCAGTTTTCACATTCGATACTTTGCATTTGTATCATCGATATTTGGCCATATTTTCAAGTGTTGTTACATTACAAAATAACATATATATGCAGTTTTCTCAAGTCAACACAATACAGTAGACTCTCCCTTATCCGGCGTTCCCTTATCCGTCGCTCTCTCTCTAATCCGGCATTCTCCGAGAAGAATGAGTGACGGATCTCGGAACTCGCCGGAGCTAGACCAGCTTGAGGGTCCCTTTCTAGCTAGCCAAACGTTTGTTTCGTGGTGAATGGAAGTTAATTTCTACTAAGGCACCTAAGGCTGGAACAACTGATTTTATCCAGTCAAGTTCGCACATTCATCGTGAAAGGAGTGAAATTTTTAAAAGTAATTTTAATATTATGTACTATTGGGGTCTCCCGTGGTCTAGTGGCTAGCGCGCTAGATTCATAAGCGGGAGATGGTGGGTTCGATCCCCACCGGCGCCAGAAATTTTCTCATCTCAGGGCTCGCTGAGAAAATTCCTGGCTGCACTCTGGATGTCCGGCGCTAATAGCCACGATTTGTTGATGCGCCGTAAAAAAAAAAAAAAAAAAAAAAAAAAAATTATGTACTATTTTAAATATGCAATATTTAAACTGATGCATATTATTATATCCTCAAATAATAAGGTTTTTCAAATACATAACTTACCACTTTTAACTGAATTCTCTAATCTGACTGTACCCCGGTCCCGACGACGCCAGATTAGGGAGAGTCTACTATATTATCAGTGAACAGTGTTTTCGTTCAAGATAGATGTACTACATCACATTTATTTAAACTGAATGCCATACCTATAGTGTCATTGAAATGTTTCACAATGTCTATCTTGTGGTGCAGTTGAGCACAAATTTTCTGGCCACCCATGTTTATGCTGTAACTTATCCTGCTTCGCTGAACATTGATTTTTAGCTGGTGACGTATAAATTTTGAAGGCACCTTCTTCTTTAGGATTTGGATATAAACAAAACCAGTGGGCTAAGGATATTTCTTTGTAATCTTCCCCTTTGTATTTTTATAAAGCCTGATTATCCCGTTTGTTTACTTATTTTAGTTTTTTTTTTTTTTTTGTTTCAGATAGAGAGGCTGAAGAACATATGGCTAGTAAAGAGCCAAAACATGTACAAATGAATTATTCAAAAATTACTGATTCAGAACTAGAGCAAAGGATGAGGGGGCAAGCTGATCATTTTAACAGAAGTATTAATAATGTAGGGAATGAGGAATTATTGGCAGACCTTATTCAGAAATTGAAGGAGGAGAGACTTAAAAAACAAAAAGCTTTGGAAAATAGATTCGGAGTTAGTGGTTTAGAAGAAGTGGATATACCTCACTGGGTTTCAGCACCATCGAATAACGAATACCAACTCCCTGGGACCGGCCATTCTCCTCTGCCTTCAAGATCAAGTCCTGAAAGAATAACTCCCTCTGAAATTCAGGCTAGAAGGAGTCCTCAAAAACAAGATATAGATAGTTCAGATCGAGCTAGAAAGAGCGTAGAAATTCAGACTCACTCATCTAGCCTTAATAAATGTGCTTGTTCAGCAAAATGCAATTGCTTTAACGAAGTGCATCCAGTTTATGAGAATGGGACGAATCAAACGATGGTGACTGATGAGAATAATGTGAATGAGGAAACAATTAAAGAAAATACAACTCAAGAAGATTTCAGTCAGGACCATGAAAACCAGATCACGGATCATGTTGAAAATGATTCCTTAAAGGAAGATAAAATAGAAATAACCCCGAATACATCTAGCTATCCAGCTGCTTTGCCAACCAGTAGCCAAGAAACTGTTTCATCTTCAACTTCACAGGCAGATACTGTTGAGTCCTCATTGACTTATGAAGGAGTCAAGGTTGTTGTTAAAGTCAGTGAAAAAAATAGAAAAAGGAAGGTGAAATCACCAATTAAAATAAAAAAGAAAGACAAAGATGTACAAACTTCATTACAAGATAGTACAATGAAAAGCAGCAGTAATAACAGTAATTTTGTGAGTGGAGTTAATTCTTCATCAACATCTTATTTAAGCCCACCAAGTAGACTCAGTCCTGCACAGCAGTCTTTATTGTGTTCTATACTGAAAAAAATAGAAACAAGAACAAAGAACCCTAGACTCCATACTTACGTTAAGCGCCTCCTTGATATGAATCGTGAAAGTATAGAGAACTTGCCTGTCTCCTCTGTTAGTGACATATCAATTAGTAGTAGTATCTTTGAAAAAAATGATAGTCATATAAAAGATAAGGATGTAGAAAAATATGATGTTTGTTGTCAGGCAGGAAGTTCTTTAGACGATAGTACTAACAAAGAAGAAGCTTTAAAATTTTCTGAGCTTGCAAAATGTTATGCAGATCGTGTAAATGATTTGGCTGTTATGATAGATGCTCTGAAGATACTGCCTTCATCTGAAAGATCGAATCGTGTTGATGAAACATCCTACCTCAGCCCTCCAGATCGTATTTGTCATTCAGTAAAGCTGAGTGATTCAGTTCAGCCTGGTATATATTCAAGGTTTAATGATTTATCGGAAATTCCAACTTCAATACAGCCACATCCCAGCAATTTGCAGCCTCAGCATCGCAATGGTTTCTCAAGGTATGGTTTTGTTTTTATTTACAAACAGTTTTTTATTTCTAAACTTTTTATATGTTACATTTCTTATCCAATTACCACTTATTCCTCAGTATTTTGTTGATGACTGCTTTAATAAAGAATGTTCAATATGCCTCTTCACACTTCATTAATGTTTTATGGAACTATATTGTTCTCCAGTTTAATAATTTCTCAACTCTCATGTTCAGTCAATATTTTTTGTTGCAAGAAAAAAATGTAACAGATCAGGGCACTGAATATAATTAATTCTGATGGAAACCATGTGTGCATCACAGGGCCCAATTCTTGTTTTAAAAAGTTACAGTTTCTGAGACTTGATAATATGGGGACTTTTATTTGGGTTGAATTGACTCCATGTTTCACCAACATATATTAATTCTTCTCCAAAGACATGCCTGAGTACCCTTAAATGTCAATGCTGATGGGAACTAAATAAAATGGCTCCACCTCTGCCACCAAAAAACTGCAACTCAAGACCTAAGTTTCTAAGTTTGTAAAATGTTTAGGCATTATTTATTTTATTATTAAATAAATATTTTCAAAAACATTATTTATTACACTGACCAACAATGAATATGTTTCGGGCTTAAAAATACCCAAATATTATGTATTTTCACCCCCAGAGTTCCAAAATCACCTCGAAAATGACAAATTAGCTCCTGTTTTCAAGATACAGGAACATGTCACTTTTTACATGCTCATCTTTGTACTTTGTTGAGAAATTTAGTTGTTGGATGTTGGTCCACCTGTTAACTGACAAAACCAAACGTTGTACAGCTATTTTGAGGTTATATACATGAAAGAGACTTATGAAATCATGAAAACCCTCCTCCACTCAATTAAATATGCTGATCACAAGTGGAAAATCTGTGGTGATCTAAAGGTCATCGCTATACTTTTAGGAATGCAACTGGGGTATACTAAATACTGCTGCTTTTTATGTATGTGGTACAGTAGGGATAGGAAATCACATTACATTCAACCAGGCTGGCCTGCAAGAAATTTTGGCCCTGGTAAAAAAAATGTTGTTGCCCTCCCTCTCGTTGACCTGAAAGATATATTTCTTCCACCACTACATATAAAACTCGGTTTGATGGAAAACTTTGTCAAAGGCATGAACAAAGAAGGAGAGGCCTTTAGATATTTGAGGGAACAATTTGCTTTCTTAAGTCATGCAAAAGTTAAGGAAGGTGTTTTTGATGGGCCACAAATTCGGAAGCTTGTGAAGCACCCTGTGTTTGACAGAGTTTTGGAGGGGAAAGAAAAGGACGCTTGGAATGTGATCAAGGGAGTTATTAAAGGTTTTTTAGGGAACAAAAGAGAAGATAACTTTGTTCAGTTGGTGAGGATACTTCTACAAAAATATCATGAAAATATCATGCAACATGTCTCTCAAAATTAATTTTCTCCACTCTCATTTAGAGTTTTTCTCTCCTAGTTGTGGTGCGGTGAGTGATGAATACGGTGAGAGATTCCATCAGGATATTTATGTAATGGAACAAAGATATCAGGGCCGTTGGAATGAATCAATGCTTGTAGATTACTGTTGGTGGGTGAGTAGGGATGCTTCACAACTCACCTACAAGAGACAGGCCAAAAGAAAAATGAAATCCACATGATGGTAATAATATCCAACCTGCCAAGTATTCTCCCATTCATTTTCAACTCTTAAAACATTTAACTATTATTTAATAAATCCAAATTAATTTATTATGTTGATAAACTTATGGTTTAAAATTTACAGATTTGCCTCAATTTGTTGAAGTTATATATTTTGACCCATGGTGTATCACAGAAACTAGAGCTAATAAAATTTTTTCATTGTCATTTTCGTTTATTTCAACCCAAAATTAGTAAGATTTGACTCATGAAGTGAAGGAAACATTACAAAAATATTTTTTTTGTGGGCCAGTGTTATCAAACAACAAGTATTTTAAGCATTAATACTTCTTTTTTTTTGGAAATTGCAATATTCTGAATATTCTTTATAATATTGTTTAACCACTTTATAGTTTTGCCCACCTTTGGTTAACCATTTTTATTCTGTGCAGTGATGAGCCCTGATCGGGAAAGGTTTGTTCAATTAAATTAATTGATTGCAAAAATAAAAATATTAAAAAAAAAAGTTGGACTCGCAATTGCTGCGTCATCTTAGAGTGTTTCCATTTTTATCCTTTGTGTCATTTAGAAACATTGGAATAGAAATAGTTAATATTTGTTTTAAAGTTTTGTGAAAAATGTAACTTAAGTTTTACAATTAAGAATGTTCCTACATTTTATTTATTTATTATTTTTTTTTAGGAGATCCCCAGATGACATACCTCACAATCTCTCTACTATTCAAGAAGCAGACACAATAATGGAGAGAGATCCTTCAGGAGCTCCAAGAGTATTTGATCCTGATGTTTCATCCATCCGAGGAACCCCTGAGAAAAGAATGAGAGGAGATAATGATCGTGGCTCAACCAGTTCTAGTCTTTGTCTTTTGGATGATAAGGATATAAGTTCTCTTGTAGGATCTTCGTCCGATGATTTCGAAGATGTTTTTCGGAGCCTAGGAATTGCATGGGCTCTTCCGACTGTAAGGAAGACCAGAGAGTCACGGAAACTCAGCTGTGATTCAAGCACATCCAGTGGGCAATTGATGTATTCCCATTCCACCCCTTTAGGGCAAAGCCCAGCTAAGGGCAATACTCCCAGTGCTGGTCCGTCTTCTGCAAAGCAGAGGCCACCTAATAAAACTAATAAGGCTGTGGATACTGATAGCCTTACACCTCCAAGTTTTACACTTAACATTCCTCGCCTTTCTCAATACTTGTCACCATCTTCTGGCAATAAACGATAAGCAATTGTATATAAGATATATGTATATTGAAGTATAAATACTTGTAATATGTAATGATTTATTTTTTTATAAATGTACAAAATAACAAAACAAATGATATTGTTAAGTATGATGATTGTGACAATTTTTTAAAGAATATAAAAAAGCTATGTTGACATTTGATGCGTCCTTTGCTGTTGCTCTTTTTTTCATGAAGCAGTTACTTTTCATATCTCAGAAAATTGAGATTTCATGCTTCTTTTTTCACAATTTTATAAAAAAAGAATAATAAAATGACAAAACAAAAGCAAAATAAATTAAATTATGTTACTTAATTATAATATTTGGCATATTTGCAAATTTCTCTTGCACTTATTGGCTGCTAAGGACAGACACATTTCAACAACTTGTTGGTCACAGCCTGTTTTCTTCATTCTCTTGATTGGTTTAAAAAAGCCCTGAAAAAATAAAAAACAATAATGAGAACAGATCTTCTTCCACATGGATGCTATAGTAGGTTTGTTAAACATAACACAATATATATTTTGTCCTTCTTTTCATATATGATAACAAGAAAAGGCAGACTCTCAAAATATACTTAGATAATATAATATAATATATATATATATATATATATATATCCCTGTTTAATACTTTATTTATGCTAACAGACTATCGTTCACAAGGAGGGGTATAGAAGAATAATTATAACACTTTGACAATGGAGGACTGGAAATTTTGTTACTAAGCCAGGGGACGGACAATTTGTTTTGTAATGACCGATAGAGAGGCACGTTCCCAGAATCTGGCTTGGCTCAGTGGATAGCCGAGGAGGACGTTCCCAGAACATGCTGAATTCCTCAAATGCAATAATAGTTCATTAAAATTCTGATCGTACATTTACTTTGCATGGGAAGCTTACTGGCAAGCAGGTCTAGTAAATTAGGTCATTCATAAACATATTATATATATATATATATATATATATATATATATATATGTGTGTGTGTGTGAAAATACACACACACATATATGTATGTTTATATAAGGTGGAGTAATATACCTGCCTCCATTGAGAGAACCTGGTGATAAGTGGATTTCCTAACAAGAAGTGCCCTCAAGAGATGTAATAATGCACAAAACATGTAGAACATAAAATTAAAAATAAAGTAGTCGTAAAGTAGCTATACCAAAAATACTATATTCACGGTAATATGATAGTTTGTCAAAAATTCTTTAAGTTTGATTTACATCCTAAATGAAGAACATAATATTTTGTTGCAATTAGAGATCAACATGCATTTCCAATTACAGCTAGGAAAAGTGACTTACGTCTTTGATATTAAATACTCTCTACTTAAATTATTTCTTACTCGTTCGGATTATTTCTTAATCCCAGGAGAATATTTTTAACCTTAGAAATTATTATTTATATTTTATGTGCACTATTTATTTTCCACATCAGATTGGAATGGATTACTTGTTCTTTTCATATGCTAAATTTTTAGAAAATCATAGAGCTTATTTAGAATATTTTATCATCAAAAACATATCTGCTGAACACAGCTTGGCTGTATGAAATTTAAGATAATTGTACTCTTACCTAGAAAGCCTGAGCCTGAAGAGGATGAAGAAGATGATGATGGTTTACTGCTGTAAGATGGCCTTCGACCTGATGGTCTATATCCTGAAGTGTACGCTGTCTTACTCGGATATCTCCTATACCTTTGGCTCTCTCCCTTGTAGCCAGTGTAAGGTTTGTAGCTGGGTCCTTTATAGGAACTGTAAGGGCTGCTTGGTCCACCTCCGGGTTTATCTACGGAATATGGTTGGTTGGGGTGGGAATAACTTGGAGGTCCTCCACTGTAGGGGGGTCTTGGTCCTGAACTACTATAGCTGGGTCCTCCACTACTACTGTAGCTGGGACTTCCATTTGAATAGCTCGGTCCTCCACTGTTGTAACTTGGTCCTCCACTGCTATAACTTGGCCCTCCACTGCTGTAGCTTGGGGGTCCAAAGCTTCCTCTATGTCCACCACTTCCAAAACCTATTTGTGGACTACTACTAAAAGAGGGACCTCCTTTGTAACTATGGCTACTAGATTCGCTGCTATATTGTCCTCCACTGGGTGCATCGTAGTGGCTTTGGGAAGGTCCAAAACTTCCATGTCCTCCTGAGCCTCCAAAAGTTACATGTCCTCCAGATGATCCTCCGTCTCTATGGCCGCCATAAGCTCCATTGCTGCTAGAAGAGCCACCGAAACTGCCATGGCTAGCGCTGGAGCCGCCGAACCCCGAGTAGCTCGGCGACGACGAGAAACCACCATGGTTTTGGCTTGGAGCGTGGTAGGCACCATGGGTGCTTGTTCCGAAACTACTGTAGGCAGAGCTGCCTCCAGAACCGAAGCCGTCGTGTGAACCACTGCCCCCGCTGAAGCTGCTTTGTCCAGCTCCACCTCCGAAGCTGCCATGTGGTTGATAGTCGTGTTCGGCATCGCTGCTGTAGGACCCACTGCCATGAAAGCCAGAGAGACTGCTCCCAGCATTGCCAAAGCTGCCATCTGACGATCCATGATAACTGGCTCCGACACTATAACTGCCGGTTCCGCTGCTTCCTGATCCTCCCTTGTGTGTTGAGGGTGAAAAGCCACTAAAACCTTTGTACGAAGGACTGCTGCTACTCTTTCCAAAGTCGTACGAACTATAAGTCTTACTAGTGGGCGATGCTCCTCCTGACTGCTCGTCGTCAAGATAACTGCTAATACTGTTTATGTCGAATTCGTCATTTGATGAATACGCTGGAAATGAAAAAAAGTTCCTGTGAGTGATTGAGAAAACGTTACCTTTAGCCAAATAAAAGAAAATTCCAATTTTATAAACGTATAAAAATAAACAGGCATGGGTGAATATTAATTTTTAAATGGGAAAACCAATTTGATTTTGATCAATTAAATTTATGCGATATGAATTGAGATTTCTTTGGTTAAATTAAATTATCTTTATCCCCCAAGACCAGGAAGCCAACGAGATGAATTTTAGCAAAGCACTAAAGTAGCTTATTAATACATAATATTAATCTTTTTATAGCGCGAATAAGAGAAAATATTTATGTTGTAAACGCATTTCAAAAAGATACGTTTATTAAAGTAAATTTTCTACTGTTCCAATTTCGACCCAATTATTGCGGTAAGTTTGCTTTCTATCTATTGATTCTCCCCTAACAGTGCCCGACTCTTTGAATATCCGTTATACCTGTCAGACTATAATTAGAGAAGGTAGGTTTTAAAGTCTGCTGAGTCGGCAAAAGTCTTCAATGAAATAGGTCAGATTTTGATCCTGCTTCTGACTCTCTCTCCAAGCAGTTCGGAGGATGCCTATTCAACTGTCATGCAAAAGGAGTACAGAGTCTTGAAAAGAAATGGTTATCAAACGGTATAGGTAAATGACTCAGGCTGAATTATTTTCCTTTTAATTGGTCTGATCGTATCATCGATTATTGGAGTCATAATTGGTTCTGAAAATAAGTTACCAGTTCGCTTTACATTTGGGATTAGCTTTCTATTAGGCCTTTATATGAACTGAGGTAAAGTCTCAAACAGGATGGATTTTTTAGTAATATTAGTTCTCTTCCTTCTAATGAGTGGTTATTATATAACATGTTAGAGGAGGGGCATGCCTTTATATAGAATGAATATTATCAAAAATATTCAATATTTAATGAATTATATGATAATGGATAATGCTTACCTCAATGCAAAGTTTTTAGGAATTTATATGACAAAAATCGATGTATAATAGTCTTATTAGTTTCATTGTCTAATACGTAAATCCTAATTTGTGAAAAGTACATATAGTAAACGACTTGTCCCTGTTGATATTCTGATTGTGATGCTCGTGTAAAATTGTATTTAAATAAGATTTTCAGTTATCCCCGATTTGACAATATTCTTGTAGTGCTTTGGAACCTCAGAAATGTCTATCTATCCCCATAAATACGTATATTTATTTAAACAAAAGCACTCACAAGTAAACAACCCGAAAATATAAGCGTGTATATGTTTATAGATACATGTTTTTGGATGTTTACTTTTGTGTCGGCGGGAGGATAAGTAGGTGGGAGATGATTAACTCCTAACACCTAGATACATCTCCCATCGGTTCCTCCTTCCTACGACGTACACAAAATATCCCTGTTGACCGCCAGCAACATTTGCCAAAACGTTGGCAATACAAATATTTACATGTCTAACGTAATAACATGTTTTTCTTTTTATGGCTCATGGACTGCGACGGATTAGAATACCAGAGCGTTTTCTTGATAGGTACACTTTCGTGTATCCAGCCCGCACGTGGCTTATGCCCGGACTTAGGCCAAACCATGTGGGCTATACAGAAATAATGATGTCAAAAAGGTGTTTTTTCGTCTCTGGGATTTTTACATGGAACGGCTTCTTTCTCCAGCAGCGTTACTCCTCTCCAACTTATTCCTGCGATATTTCGCTGGAAGAAGTAGGAAAGGAGTAACACCGCTGTTGAAAGAAGCCGTTCCATCTAAAATTATTTATTTTTTTTTTTCGATGCTCCACATTGTCTATGAATGGCATCGATTGCTGATAATAGTTGCTCATAGTGATGATATACCACGTCACTAATATAGAATCCAAAGTAAAATATGGAAAAAACAAATATTATTATTATTTATTTATGTAGTGCTTCATTTCATGGACAATAAGCACACTAAAGTAAGTCTTCCAAGAAACCAGGGAGAACGTGAAAATTGTATTATTTTACAATTAAAATAAGAGTAAAAATAAAATGATTAAAATAAATTTCAATTTTCAACTATAATGAATAATAACTTATTCATGGAATAAAAATGTAGTTCAGTAACCTGTCTTCGGGGCCCTCATATGAGATCGTATAATCCTTTAGTTTGTAAATATGTCAAGATACTGTCTATGTACTGGCTACCTTCAGCGAGAAGTTCACACATGTTGAATGGAATAGTTGAGTCTTGTCGTCTAATGCAGTCTGTTAGAATATGTTTTATTGTCAGTTCAGTATTACAAATTTCACATAATGGTCTCTCTTGTCTTGTCATGAGGTACCATTATAAAAACAAATAACTAAACAGAAAAATTAAATTACAGAAAAAAAATAATAATAAAAAAAATAAATGAATAAATCCATCTAAAATAATAATAATAATAATATTACAGCATGACTGAAAAGTACTTACGAGGCGGTTCAGCAATGGCGAAGGAGAAAAGAAACACCAGCAATAATACTGTTTTACCCTGAAACAAATGAAAAGTAAATTTTTATTTTTCACACCGATATTTGCAAATAGTTTTTAAAAGTCTTACAATTTAATTTTAAATGTATATGATTAAAGAGAACGCGTTAACACAGCAAAATTTCATTTATTTGTATCTGTTTTATAAATGGATTACAAGATACTTATGCTGATTTCAATGCATATATTATAGACGTTTGAAAGGAAAAGTACCCATAATGGCATTAAAATTACATTTGTTTTACATTTATGCAAATCACATGGTGTAGAGGTTTAAGATTTTAGAGTAATTTAACGTGCCTTTATTCAAATTTTAAAATATACATCTCTAGATATTACATAATCTTTTGATTAAATCATTGAACCACTTGTCTTATTTTTTTGATCGACTCGTGTTAAGTTCTGTATCTAAGGGTGGGTTTACACTTGCTAGTTATTGCAGGATATTTATATCAGAGAGAAATTGCGACTATTGAAACCCCATGTAAAATGTATGTCTGCAATAAATTCTACCATGAGCAATTTATTGCCGACATACATTTTACATTGGGTTTCAATAGTCGCAATTTCTCTCTGATATAAATATCCTGCAATAACTAGCAAGTGTAAACCCACCCTTATGGTTCAAAAAGAGTTATTGCCTTATTTTTTTTCTTTTTAATTCCTTTTGTGAAGCGTGTATGGGAAGGAGATGAGTCAGGAGAAGCCCTTTCCATTTTTTTTCTTTCGAAAGAAAAACTTCCGCTCCTAGTGAGATTCGAATCCAGGAGAAACGAAGTGCTCGCAGTTTAACCTTCATGTCGCTTAAACACTGTTAATTCATGATATAATAATGAAACATTTAATTCTTCATTGATAATAATTTATTTTTTCCCGTAGGCCGTATAATAATTAAACTTATTTATAATGTCTGATAATGTTTAGATGCAAATGTGGGTTTAACCTTTTGTTTTTCTATGATCTCTTTGTTCTATTATCTGCCCTAGACTGTCGATCGTTTGTATGTTCTGTAATACATGATTTTCTCCTCTTCCTAGATTCTTTTTTTATGTCTACTTGATATGTAAATTTGTACATATATTCTAATTGGGATGAAATATTTATTCTCTGTCTGTTGTATTAGCAAACTCATAGCATAAATAATAACGCTTTCTTTGGCTGGAGAAAAGATTTCTAGAGAAAAAACCACAAGAAAGAGAAATCAAAGCTATTTCAGTGGTTGAGGGATTAGATAGTGCTGTGTAATGGACTCAAAGTTCCTTTTAAATAAATTTGTTCAATCAAAACTTGAAAAAATAAAAAAATGTAAATGGATACTTTTTCCAGCATAAAATAATCGAGATTTGCATAATAATTAAGAAAATGTAATTGAAATAGAAATAAGAAACCTATATTTATCCTTATTTTTTATTATTGGTTCAGGCAATAAAAAATATACAGTAGTACCTTAATACAAGGGCAATTTCATAAAAGTGTTAAAATGTAAAAGTAATTTAAAAATTATCACAAAAATGTTTTAAAAGTTAATAAAATGTTCTATGGTGGATATGTTACATATAGTAGGAAAGTTGCATAATAGGGTACTTCGATTTGTGAGAAAGCAGACCAAGTTAATTGCCGATATAAATTAAAAATGAATGACATGTGGTCCACCATGGGGACCACAGAGATAAGTCGCACTCTTGTAAGAACACTGCCTTTTATAAAAAAATATCCATTTTGAGGAATCCTCACCAGTCTATAAAATAAATAAGCCCCATAGGATGAAATATGTCGTTTCGGGGTTTTTGTTCTCAAATTACTGTTGGAAGCGCTCGTTCTAATTCAAAAAGTAATTTTGAAATAAATATTTTTATTTTTATTAAATATTAATATATTTTTTTTTAATTTTAGATTTAAGAATGGTAGTTTAGAAGGATTCTTTATTAACTAGAAAAGCTTATCACAAAGTATGAACCTAGATAACTAATTATCTTCTTTAAAATTATTTCCAAATTCCTGCCCCGGTTTCTGCCGATCATGGGCGTATATAGAAATAAATTTCGGGGTGGGGGGCTGAGAGCATTTGGGAGGTATGGAATACTAACAATCTAGAACTTGGAATAGTTAGCCAATTAAAACGGTCTTACACCCCCCAAAAAATGTTCTAAACTAATTGATGTTATATAATTTATTTTTAAGGTTTTTATGACACATTTTTACCGATTTCGGGATGGAGGCTGCAGCCCGCTCATCCACCCCCCTTATATACGCACATGGTGCCGATGGGCGATATAATCAAATCAATCAAACAATCAATAATCCTGGAACAATCAACAACAACAATGCAACTTCCATTTATTTTGTATTTATTTTACGCTTGAAAAATAATTTCTTACCACAAATCTAATCTCTCGATCGAAAGATTGATCGGAGGGATTGAAGCTGTATTTTCATTTCTTCTTCAAGTGAAATATTATAACGAACAATTGTAGGATAACATTCACTAACGAAAATTAAGTTGTGAACACTCCTTGCTTAGGACGTGGGTTCGATTTCCACTGGAAGTGGTGGCTTTTCTTTAAAAATAGGCAACAACACTATTCTTGCTAACAAAGGATAGTAACCTTTAGGCCCCCTCCCAAATGGCTCAGTCAATTATCAAGAGAAATTATCATTAAAATGAATTAATTACGTTTTAGATTTTAACATATACGCGACAACTACTTTTGGGACGGATCATCTAGAGCTTGCCACTCTTTTATAGCCAGAATCTAGTGGGAATCGAAGCGACGACCTCAGAACCAGACCTCACGGTCACCGGGCCTCCGGTACATTTTAATCTAAATCCGGAAATATTGGCTATACTTCGTTATGGAAAAATACACAAAATAGAAATATTAGTCTTCTCCTACATTGGAGTATTATTCGTCAACTGGATACTATCTTTATCTGATGATCGAGTTTTAATAAGCTGAAAACGCAAAGAAACATTGGATAGTGAGAATGTACGAAATTTGTTGGAGTTTTTTAAACTGTTACTTACTATATAAAACTATGATAAATATGAATTATTTAATAGCTAAACAACCTTCTTGTTGATTAAGAACTTAGCAACTTTCATTCAACTTACAAATTCTCATATAGAAAAGAGAAACTACATTCTGTTCGGAGTGGTATGCTTCTCTAACTCGTTGGGAGAAACGGCTTACGTCAACAGGGATCATGCATCGAGTTAATTGCCGTCGAAAAGAGTTGAAAACCTGTTGCTGCGGATGGATAGGAGACAAGAGGTATTACTGAGAGAAACTTGGCTACCAAGTGGGCCAGCGAAAGTGGTCGGGCGACCTTGGAGAGAAAACTCCCTCTCTTAGCCCGCCTTTTCTTACCTTTTCGAGAAAGTTGGTTTTTCGAAATATTGGAGGAGATAGCATTTTGTAAATATCAACATTTTCATATTCTAGATTTCTTTTTAACATAAACATATCCATGTTCAAGGTGGTTCAATCAATAAAAAATGGCTAGGGTGAATCAAATGGGTTTTGAATAATCTTGAAGAAAAATAGAACAGATTCACTGTAAGCTGTAGTACTCTACCGTTTAACACATTTTTATTATGTATTTTGTTAAATATTCATCTCCTTTTGCTAACTATATTGTAATGAAACTACGAAAATGATTCTCTTAAGCATACTTACTGAAACTTCAATTGGGTCAAATCAAAGTGGTACGAATTTTTATATACACCATTAAATATCTATATCCCCTATAAATTTCATGAAAAAGGATACAAAAGAATCATAAAATGCCAACGACCATAGTCACATTGAATGCACCGGTTTCCGTTGATCACCGAAGTTAAGCAACGTCGGGCATGCCCAGTACCTTAATGGGTGACCCCCCAGTGTTGATACGCCGTAAAAAAACAACAACAACAACAAAAAGAAAAACATACCAAATACCAACACACCAACAACAAAACAAAACATACCAATTTACTAAAAGCTCTTGGAGTAACCCAAAATGTTCAGCCTCTCAGCTGCTTCGTACTGACGGTGCGAAAGTCTATATTGTTTTTTTAGAACATTTATTCCATGCATCTGGCATAAACCGCTGTACCGGCCACTAATATTAGGATTTTTAATTATTTGTATCATTTTTTAATTTCATTAGACATTCACATTTAGTTTCAAATCAGTGTATTGTATTATTAATATTTTATTTAGTTTTAATTTTGATATATTTTTGATTGTTCAGGTGGAGCTGTTTTTTCAAATGCACTAGTAATTCTTTAATCCTGTTTATCATTCTGAGTTAATTTATTTCTTTCCGTTTGATTTTTTTTTCATACAAACTCGAGTTTGCATCTTATATGTTTTATATAATGCCCTTCGTTCCCATTTGTATGCTAGTAGATGAATCTTAAAAAAAGCAACACTCCTAATGAAGTTAAGAGAAACAGCTCACTATGTAAACCGTATCAGAGATTGTGTCTTAGTTACACTAAGAACGACTTAGTGTTAAGTGGAACACACAAAGGGACTAGAAACACAGTTTCACGACTGAATTAAAATGAAAATTAAAATGAACGTGGTAATTTTAATTATTTATCAAATTTACGATTTACGGAATTCATTCGGAATCAATTTTTTAAGAGACTCGTTCTTGTGATTCATTTCTGTGTTTAGGAAGGAAGACAGTGTAAGAGTTCGGTAGTGTGGATAATAAAACTATAATTTTTAGATAAAAAATGTGTTATATGTATTTTTGCCGACGCTTCCGCTCAAGTTTCAAGCCTTCATCAGGGCTGTACAGTTAATACTAATAATAATTTTCTTCATAGAAGGCATAAGAAAGAACAACACAAGAGGGCTTTAAGTGATAAATAGATTTATTATAGCTTTCTTTTTTAAATATTTGTCGCCTAACATTGAAATTAAATTTATCTAAATTATAAGCCTTTAATACAAAGAGGGCTAAGAAAGATTAAAACGTACCAGCTCAGAGCTATGTACTTCTCTGCTCTTCGTCGAAGAAGCTTTCTTACTAAATGGTTCGTCTGTAATTTCACTCGCGATTGGGCTAATTGCCTGTTAAACAATTTCACGCAATCTAAAACGTTTTCAGCCTGTTAATGCATTTTCGTTG
This sequence comes from Gonocerus acuteangulatus, assembly GCA_946811695.1. Classification (NCBI taxonomy): domain Eukaryota; kingdom Metazoa; phylum Arthropoda; class Insecta; order Hemiptera; family Coreidae; genus Gonocerus; species Gonocerus acuteangulatus. The sequence continues at coordinate 41,959,025 of OX328125.1, forward strand.
AAAATATCCAACTATCTATTCTGAAATATTCGTTAACAATAATTATTTCATCCGTATATCACGAAAAGTATATAATTATTACATGCGACGAAAGAAAAAATCTTTACAGAAGTAGATTTTAAATGCTAATTTTGAATGATAGTATCTCTTGAAGGCACTTCAATATTAGTTTTACTACGAAGCAAAAATGGATTCTAAATGGGGTCCAAGTATCGAGCCGATTAACCAGTTTTGTTGTTAAGAATTAATTTAAAAAATGTAAGAAAAGAAGAGTATCTTTTATTATAATTACTTAAATGCGATTAATTACAAGATTTTCTTGATATATTTTAAAATATTAAAAGAAATGTAGTATAAATTTTTAAATCTTTAAAGTTACTTTATGCTACTTTACTTGTTTTCAAACAATAACGTCAAGGTGCAAAAATTATTACACAAAATAAATATGTTTAATTATTCTTCGTGGCAACAGAAACCCGCATGGCAGATAAGTATCTAGGGTCCTAGATTCGGTTGCCAATAGGGTGGCGGATTTTTTTTTTTTTTTTTTTTTTTTTTTTTTTTTTTTTTTTTTAAGTAAGAAAAGTGTTAAAAAGGATAGTAACATGTAGATAACCCGTCCCAAATCTCTGCTATTAATGAAAATAGGAATTAAAACAAACAATTAGGTTCGGACTCAACTATAATTCTGTATATTATGCTAAGTAAAGAGAGATTATGTTCTTGTAATGCATTTATTAGTTTGGCTTCATGCTTTCACTAAGGCAATAGTAGTTTCACATTGTCAATATTTAACTACTACGGTTGTAATAGTTCTAATTAATATTAGAAAGGAGTAAAAGGTGGAAATCGAAAGTATCCATAGAGCTCTAGGAGATACTTTCCAACCGGATCTCGATCCGGTGAAAATGGACAAAAATAATTCTTGAATTAAATGTTGAGCTAAACTATTGAACATTATTTTTAGAAATTAGCATTCACTAATGAATGGATTCATTTCCTAAGGTTATGTATATTGTTTTGTTAAAACATTATCATATTTGTGTTATTGTATTATTAGTAATTAGCTGGATGCGATTCCATACAAATATCACGTTGTAAGCGAAAATCCTACCACCTTTCGCTTACAACGTGATATTTGTATGGAATCGCATCCAGCTAATTACTAATAATACAATAACACAAATATGATAATGTTTTAACAAAACAATATACATAAAAATCATGGCTACTAGTCTGAAGAAGCTGTGTAGGATTACAGCGGAAAATGACGCAGTAAGCGAAAATTCTACTGCTCAAGGGAGACAAATTACCAGTAATAAAAATGATAAATACCGTGTTTTAGAGATGATTTTAGTTGATCTGTGATACAGAAATTACTTTTCTTTGATCATTAAAATGAATGAAAAATATTATTGTACAACTGAAAATTTTAAGTTTTGAAAATTGAGTATTCGGACTAGTTCTTGCCAGGAAAAACGGGATATAAAAACAATTTGGACACAATTTGTGCTGTTAAAACCCAAATCTCGGCATCACATAATCTTCTGTGTCTTCACGATTTTATTTTTTAAGTATGTTTCAAATAATTTACCTTTTCCTAATTTTTTTAAAGTTTAATCACTTCCTGGGTAAATTTTATTTGCAAAGAAATGAACACTATCATTATTATTATTATATATATATTATTAGTATTAAAATGTGTTTTAAGAGAATTGAATTAGAAGGAAGGTTTTACTGAGTAAAGAAGTTTGCATCATGAGCATACATGTTCTTATAAACGTCTGAAGTTCTGAAGAAAGATTATATTGTTAAATATGAAAATGTTTAGTTAATATTTTCGTTTTGAGGATTTAATTTATTTAAATGCGTTTTAAAATGAATAAATTTCTTGAAGTTTCTACGTTTTTCCTGGATTATTTATTTATTGAAAAATGTTATCACCTGTTGAATAATGTTTTTCCTGTGTAGAGGGAAGGTCAATTGACCTTCCCTCTACTCATTAAAAATTGTTGACATTATTTATATTGACATGATGTTGAATAATGGAAATTATTACTGTAATTATTTCTACGATTTATTTTTACGACGGTTGTTTATGTCTAACAATAGTGATGCCTTTACCTTTCTCATGGAAAAAAATTCATCACCACATGTGTGTGACAACTATTCAAACAAATGAAACTATTTGAACGAAATAACTGTTTTTAAATTAACAGAGGATGAACAAATGCTAAAGAAAAAGTTTTAACTTAGCAATGTCAGGCACTATTTTGTGTGTGTGTGTGTGTACAATGTTACAAGTTCACACGAATTAAGATTGTTCTGATATATGTAATTAATTACTAAGTGAATAAAAATAACGATCAATAAGTTTATTTTATTATTTTCACCCCTAACACAATAAAACCTACAGAAGAAAACACCACAAGAACATAAAAATAAAAGAAAGAGAGAAACTAATGCAAACAATGGATACATAGAAAAGATAAATGCTACATCTATACTGTGCTAAAAGTACATCTGAAGGTGAGTAACTTATTTTATTTTATTTTTTGAAAATTTATTTATTAGAGCACCACAACAAGGGCGACACGCTCTTACATTTCTTAAGAATTGCCATTAATAGTTAAAAATAAAATTTACAATATAACATAGGTGGTGACAAACTAGTCAGATGTCATTGGAAATCATATTAAGTTAATGAATGAATTGATTTTAAGATGGACATTGAGGGCTATTTGAAAGTGGGTAGGTAAACTGACCGAAACTGTTTATGGGGACTTAATATCGACTAGGAGTCACTGGCTTTGTGGCAAATGGATGGACGGTAGAAAAAAAAAAGTAAAAGATATCGTCTTTAAATCTTTAAAAAACGATAAGTATTATTGAACTAATTATATTTATGAAGACTTGTCAGAACCCGTTTTGCCCAATACTAATTTCCAGGAGATTGAGCAGAAATAATTTGTTATGATATGTATCGGAGACTCACCACCCACGGCTCCAGCTTGATGCGACTTAGACACTAATATAATACTCTTATGGAGCCACTAAAACTATCTGGTTGAACACTTGAGTATATCCTTTATTGACCTACCTGCTCCATGATTCTGACGGGAGAACTAGCGTCCAAGGCCCGCCTTTCTCCTTTATATACTCGCCGAGCTCTGGGGTGGGAATGCAGTCCCTCACTCTTGCATACCCTTCCTCCCCTAGGGGGTATAATGGATAGTCTCTTTTTATTAGAACATTTTTATACATGCGAACAAAACGCCCTTTATAAAAAAAATATTGTTACATGAGTAGAGCCCATTGACTATGGGTTTCTAATTATATTATGTATTGTATATATTGCGGAAGTGGTTAGAAAATGGCCTAATAGAAGAAACGAGACTATAATTATTAAAGAATTCACATTTATTTATTTTAGAGTTCGCAACATTTAATAATTAACTCTTTAATAGTAAATTCATCTTTTCAATTATTTTGTCAGGCAGGAGTTGTCGAAGTAAAACAATATCATTCAAATAATAAAAATAATAATAAGAACATTATAATAAGAATAATCTTGATCTCAAATAATCATAAATTATGAATTATTATTATTATGAAAATTAAAAAAAATAAAATATAATTGTAAACAGATTTATTGACAATGAATCTTATTCTTATAATTTTGAATGAATATTTAAATGTTTCAAATATTTGACAACCGTATAAAAAATATATAACAAACAGTCTAATTAGTAATTAATAATAATTATCATAATTATGTGATTAGATCACACTAATCACAAATAGAACTTCAGACTAGTTACTCTAAATAGAACCACTTGAAAATATGTATTTATTTATTGGCTTTACAAGTCCACAATGATGCTATTTGCATATTCTTTATTGTGGCTTATTAAGATAAGCGTAATGACCTAAACTATTGATTTCAAATAAATATATATTATGTGAAATATTCTTGTATTTAAGAATACACATGAACACGAGTGAGGATAATAATACATAGATACAAAATGTTGTGTAACTGAAGAAAAATTAATCATTAATCTTATAATGTGGAGCTGATGGTGATTTATGATATGAGAATGAATACATGTATTCAATAATATTTCATTCTTATATTTTATTATAATTATTTTTAAATGTTATATAACGGTGTCTTTATGTGAGCCCCGAGATAGCCAAAGCTGTACTAAATGGTTCCTTGAGAATTTTAATTCTTTTAGCCAAAGATAATCTGTCAATCCTGTAATTCTTTGCCGACATCGCCATTTAATTAATTATTTAGAAGACCTTCAATACATTTGGAAATATTTTAGGGTTTTTATAATGGAAGGTTTTTATATGCAATTTAACACAATATATTTAACCAAATTCTCTTCCATTAATATCTAAGTCCTTTTGCCAACGCCCACCCAATGCATGAATTCCAGAAGAGTAAAAACCATAGTCTCTGGTATTGACGAACTCACAATATGCATTTTTTAATGAGGCGTAGATAGCCATTGAGGTGATAAGAAGTCAAGAAATGGATGGGATTTGGTTGAGAGAAAGCCCATGCTCTTCGGCAGCTTTCTTCAGCAATAAATAAATAAACGCAATTAAAAAAGAGACCAATCAAAACAATAGTAAGTTCAAAGAATAACAGAGGGCCAAATTAAAAAATGGCAGACATTGGCAACTTGGGCCCTTGTTAATTTTTTTTACTATTGTTAAATTGGGTAAAAAAAAAAAACAACTAAACAGCCTTTGTTTACTCAATATGCACATAAAAAATGTTTTATAGTCTATTTTCAAGGTTTAAAATTGTCTTTACTGTTTTGATTATTCTTTTTTTTTAAATTGTGTATAAACATTCGAAATATAGATTTTTCCAATGAGACGTTGGAAAAAGTGAAAATCTTTAGATGAAGGTTACGGAAAGTATGGTACTTAAAACCTCTTAACACAACTCATGAAGTCGTACGTGTGGGTGTTGTGAAGAAGCCCCTTGCGATTGATTAATGCTAGATAAAAGTATTGCAGTCTTAGTTGCATCTCATTAGACTAAGTGTTTCAACAGTTATGATTGAGGAAGATCTAATGAATGAGTCGAGAAAATGACCCCCAGACAGTGGCTACAATGTGTTCGGTTGTAAGCTTGGATATGGGATGTGCTCGTTTTATTTTGGAGGAGGTGGGGGAAGGAGTATCCAACTGCTGTTGATATTTCGGAGGAGGTGGGGGAAGGAGTATCCAACTGCTGTTGATATTTCGGAGGAGGTGGGGGAAGGAGTATCCAACTGCTGTTGATATTTCGGAGGAGGTGGGGGAAGGAGTATCCAACTGCTGTTGATATTTCGGAGGAGGTGGGGGAAGGAGTATCCAACTGCTGTTGATATTTCGGAGGAGGTGGGGGAAGGAGTATCCAACTGCTGTTGATATTTCGGAGGAGGTGGGGGAAGGAGTATCCAACTGCTGTTGATATTTCGGAGGAGGTGGGGGAAGGAGTATCCAACTGCTGTTGATATTTCGGAGGAGGTGGGGGAAGGAGTATCCAACTGCTGTTGATATTTCGGAGGAGGTGGAGGAAGGAGTATCCAACTGCTGTTGATATTTCGTGTCACGTTACTAGACGACTGAGAAATAAATCATTTTTCTTATGTAAGGTGAGAATTGAACAGATTTCATAGCTGCAATCCTTCTCGCGGTCGTTCAGTTCATGCGGAACTCACTCGGCCAGCTTCTTTGTTTTACCAATAGTTTCTAGAAGGCTAACGACTGTGGATTGGTCTACACCAAGTTTTCCTGCAATTTCCGAAATAGTTTTTGTGCGATGAGCTTTACCTATAACCATAAAATGATTTTAGTCAATAGCTGATGCCCCACCGTAATGACATAGTCTTCATTTAGTATTTTTGAAACCAACGCTGCTATGTGAATTAATTTATGGTTTCTTGCCTCCGAGTGTTATTAATGTTTTGAGTAGTTTGTGCTGCACTTCACCCAAGTTTAACTTCACAGAGATAAATTTACTCTAAATCAGTCTTAGTCTATTCTTAGTAATTCAGATAACAGCCGGCAGAGGCCAGCGCCACAGCAATTCATAAAACAGCCGACAGAGGCCAGCACCACAGCCTGCGAGTAGATAGCTCTTATCAAAGAAAGACCAACTCTCCTTAGTTAGACAGTGACTGTTGATATAAAATTGAAATAAACTGCATTACATGATTATATAATGATATAAAGCCATCAATGAGTTCGAGTTATTCTAATTATCAAGAACATCAACAAATAAATTTGAGACATTATTCAAAATGGCTGTCGATTTAAAATGGCTTCAGAATCTGAATGGTTCAGTGTAGCCAATTTTTCTTGAACAAAACTTTTGACGTTTTGACCAAATTTTGAAATTTGACTATTTTGACCTAGCCTTTGAGATTTCCTGTATCAGTACCTACCTATGTGCCAAGTTTCGTCAAAATTGGTCAAACGGTGTAGATTTGTGTAAGGAACAAACAGACGAACAGACATACGGACAAACAGACAGACACGTAATTTTTATATATATATAGATTTAGTTTTGATCATTACCTGAGAAATTATACAATACATCAGTCATTCATGATCGAGTTAATATTATAAATTTAGTTCCAGGTATTCTGAAGGGGCTGATAGTAGTATCTTCTG
>OX328125.1:41970708-42113489 GCA_946811695.1 Gonocerus acuteangulatus
TGGAAACTGACAGTTTTCTAAGCGGATGGGACTCTCCCGTCATCGCGACGCTCACTCTAGGAAAACTCTATTACCAATATGATTCTTATTTTCTCAGCTTTAATGAAATTCTCATTCCACCGTTAAATAAACTTAAAAATAAAAGTGAGGTAAACAGTGACAAAACCCCGTTTAAAATAACAAAACTAACACTTTCGTAGTTTTAAGCACTTACTTCTCCGACTGACATTGCCCCATCGAAATTTGCTTCAGAATCTTTTTTTTAGAGAATTTAGTAAGCTTTTGAATGGTTACATCGTACTTCCCACGATTTCTTAACTGTTTTGAAGATATTAAGGGGGGGGGGGGAAATGGTGCTAATAACTACCGATAGCTGCTATATTCCTTCACTAATCGCACTTGAGATAAGAACGGAACCGCGCTAAGATGAAGCAGTTCCTGCGGGTCGGACTTTTTTTTTGTCAGACAAATTAATGTGATATGTTTATATTATAATATAAATATTATGTTTATAAGAAGAGCAAATCACTTTAATTGCGGTGTAAAATATTGTTGCTAGCTAAATCTAAGTATTATATAAGCTCATAAGGAAAAAATGGTGCTAATGACTCAGATTTCGATACACCATAAAAGAAAAAAAAAATTAAGGACAATATACAAAGATTCCGAAGTATTTCATGTCTGTTAATAAAATATTTTATTCTAATCTCAATAACGCAACACTTATACACAAATAAACTTTATTTAGGTATCTATTTAATACGTATAAAATAAGATTATAATGAGCAATCCGCTGTGGCATACACCAAGTACTACCACCGTGTGGAGTGCAACTAGTATAAGCCGGTACGTCAGTACCACTGTGGTATGTAAACAGCGGCTGTTCTGATACTAGCAAAAATTAGAAATCCTACATTCCTACAGTTGTTTGGAGGCTTATCTTTATGACCCTAGAAAGGAACTTACAGATGACGAGGGTCCACTGGGCGATACCTGTACTGGGAATGCACTCCACCCTAAGCCTCCTAGCTCCTCACCTTTGAATTCATATGATTTCGTTCAATGAATTAAAAAAAAAAAAAAAAATTAATAAATAGATAAAAACTTCTGAAAATAGGGAATACCAAAAACAATTCTAAAGAACGAAATCAACACCAGTACAGTAATCTAGATATTCATAGGGCATCTTCGAATTCCAAGGTACCGTTGAAACAAAATATTGTTTCTATATATACGTATCCTGTTTTATTGACTAATACATTTGACTACTATAAGCAATCACAAAAATAACGAGCAGTGAAAAAAAAACTGTAGGAAACACACAAAAAGATTCGTTCAAATGAACGAAATTACCTATGTTTTAAGCACTTATTTCTCCAAATATGACCATCCCATCGCAAATGTCTTCAAGACATTTTTTGTAGAAAATTTAGTAACCTTTCGAATGGTAATCTTTTGCTTGCCAAGATTCAAAGCAGTTTTCGTGATATTAATGAAAATATTCGAAGTTCCCAAAACTTTTCATGTCTAAAAATGAAATATTTTATTTTAATCCTTCCTTTACTCCAAACGTAACCAAATTTTCAACATATTAGTTTTGATAAAATTCAAACATGCAGAAAATGTTTCAACTGAAGCCCATGATTCTAAGTACCAAAATCAAAGACAAAAAGAACAGTTCGAATAAGCGAAATCAATTACTTTAATGTTTTAGGCACTTATTTCTCCGATTGACATCGCCTAATCAAAACTTTCATTAGAACCTTTTTTGTAGAGCATTTAGTAAGCATTCTAATGGTAATCTTCTGTTTACCAAGATTCTCAACCTTTTTCGAGATATTAAGGAAAGTATACAAAGTTACCAAAACGTTTCATGTCTGTTCATAAAAAATTTTATTCTAACCCTTCCTTAACTCCAAACGTAACATAAGTTTTAACATATTAGTTTTAATGAAAGTAGAACATGCAGATAATGTTTCAACTGAATCCCGTGATTCTAAGTACCCAAACCAAAAACGGTATTCAAAAACTATTTTTCCAATTTTCTCGAAAACGGTTAAAGCTATCGCCTTGAAAATGATTTCATTCGTTTTCCTAGCCCAGGAAGCCTATAAAAAGAGTACTTACAAGCTTATGAACTCAAAAACGTAAGCGTTACGATTTTTCTGCGCGAATTTCGCCCCAAACGCCATCTTCCAGTGGGCGGATTTTGCTGGTTAACGAACTTGATCTTTCAAATTGGACGACTGATTTTCGTACCAAATTTCATCAAAATCGGACCATCAGGGAAGCCAGAAATGAGCGAACAGACAAATATATATATATATATATATATATATATATATATATATATATATATATAAATAAATATATATATATATATATATATATATATATATATATATAAATAAATATATACATATATATATATATATATATATATATATATACAAATTTGAACCAGCGTTATTTTCGGTCTCTAGGGGTTCTGAAACGCGAAATTTTCTTGTCGGCACTTCCGGACTGTTTCATTGTATCAACCTTATAAGCGGGGTTCCTCCCTATGGGGGAGGGAGGAACCGCGCTAATACATCGAGCATCGCTCATAAAATCGTTATAATTCAATGAATCGAAAGCATCCTACGTACGTAACTAGCAAATATTAGGAAGCTGGAGTTAAAATTTGAAGTTGATTGGGTGAAAATTGAAGGCACTAGCATATCGCCCGATTTGCAAAACATGGTTTTGAGAAAATCGACTTTAAAGTTTAATGTAGGTACTGAAATTTTCTTTTTATTATTTTTCATTTATAATTTCCTGTAATAAAGATAACAAAAAAATGGTTTTAATTTTGAAATGTATCGGGCCTTACGTAGAAAAATCAAATTTTTGGCACATTTAAAAACAGTTTTGTCACATAAACACTCCTAGATATCAATTTTAATTAATTAAGGAAGCAGTCGAGTCAATAAAAAAGAAGTTAAAAGGTAGTATTACCCCTTAAAAATTTATGTTATTATTAAATAGACGTTAAAATTATAACAAATAAATACAGCTAAATGAGAATATTTAGAAGGAATATTCAAGAGTTCATAGGATCTGTCAAGAACAACATTATAGTTAATTACATTACTGTCAAGACCAATTTTAGAAGTTGTTATTAAATTCAGTCGAATTTGATTTCAAAATGCTTGTAATTCAAATAAAGAAACTTTCTTCTGAACATTACTTGTTGTCATGAACAAGGACATTATAACTCACAGGATCATAATAAAGCCAATAGGTCACTCGTCGGTTTAGAGCATTTTTAAAATTGATAATTGCATTTAATTATTAAATCATACATACAAAAACATGGACACATCTATCATGTCTATATACATATATCACCCAATATACTTCCTACTATTTTTGTTCAGTGAGAACGTTGCATGAGTGAGTGGTTTTACTGTTGATACTACTCATGCGTGATTTCACTAGCAAGTTTGGCACTTAGATAAGACAGGAATATTATTATTCCGTAAAGAGCCTATGGTTTAAAATACGCGCTTTCTCCTGCTTTATGGCTTCCTTTGGGCACTTGGATATTTTATAGAACCTCCCAGTACCGGATGGGCAGTATACTTCTCTCTTTGAAGGGAAGTACATTGAACGAAAATATTTTACCAACCAGCTGTTCCCTCGACGTCTGCCGATTTCTTTCGCTTCTTGATGGTTTACACTCTAAATGCCAAATAATTCTATTTATTAGAAAAGTGTTTAGCTTCTAGATTCCTAACTACCCATAAATAAAGGATTTTAAGTGTATGTAGTATGCTTGAACGCTACTGGTTATTCAGCAGTTGTCTTCAAATGAGATTGTACAGGGGTTTATCTACTGGCTGGTATCTTCCAACAATTCGTATATCTTGGATATTTAGTTCAGTCGTGATTCAGTAAGTTGGTGTTTTACTATAAATTCTAAAATGTATAAGTGACAAGAGCGGTAAAACTGAAGGAGAGTGTTCAGCATCGATTTTTTTTTTCAAATTTTGCACTATAACGTATTTTGATGCACTAAACACGAATCCGTTAAAAAAAAAAAAAGAAAAAAAGTTGCTCTCCACTAGGAAAGAAGTTATTAAGCAGTAAAGTTCACTGTCATTGAGGTTAAAGTTGGCGTAAACAGAGTATTTGTAAACATGCTCATGCGCAGACAACTACCATTGGGAAACAAAGAACTGCTTTCAATTTTATCTGCATTCGTTGTCAATAATAAATGGAGTTAAAATTTAAATAAAGATATTTTAACTGTTTATTTTAAGAATCTGATTTTAATAGACTAACTTCTTCTATATTTATTGGTCTAAAAAATAATTGAGTTTTATATTTATGTATGCATGTATGTATGTAGATATATGTATATATATATATATATATATATATATATATATATATACACACACACACATAGACATCAATTTATTTAAGTTTAAACGTAAATTGAAACAGTGTTAAGACTATGTATTTGAAGTGCCTATTTTATAATTCTTATCAGGGCTCATCGCCATAGACGCTAAACCCTTGAAATAAACAAAAAACTTGCGAGTTTTTAAAACTTTATTAAACAGTGTTTTTCTTATGGTCAGTGATTTAACTTTCAAATAATTATTTTTACCAGAGTAATCTACTGTCAAGATCTGAGCCCTGTTCAAGGGCATCGTTGGTGAAGATATTGTAGTCAGAATCTCAATGAAATTAGTGATTAAGGCACTGAATTAGTGATTAAGGCACTAAATTAGTCATTAAGGCACTAAATTAGTCATTAAGGAATGCAGCGCGGTATGGATATTGATCTCGCATAATTGCCATTATTGATACCTTGATAACGATGTAAGATGCAATAATTGAGTTTTATTGGACGCCACGAAAGTTTCTCAAAATCCGCATTTTTTTCGCAAATACCCAGCAGCAAAGGATGCAGTCCCATCCGAGATAGAACCTACTACATTCACAAAGAATCAGCTGTCCTCCTGGGTTAAAAAAACAAGATTCAGATGAATGGACATAAATGTGGTCAGAGGCCACCAATTACAAACTACAAACAATCAAACCTACTCCAAAAACATGGAAAACTGCATATCAAGAAATAAGAAGACATGAAACAGCACTAAGCCGTTTACGAATCGGACACTCTCGCTTAATCCATTCTCACCTTATTAAAAAAGAAGATCCTCCAAAATGCAACCAACGGTTACGAAAATTTGTCGAAAAAGCACAATCTGCAATGATGATTAAAGGAAATAATCTGTGATTCAACCAAAAGAGTCCCCCCCTTAATTTCATTCCTTAAAAGTGCAAACCTCCTGCAGAAAATATGAAGGATAAAAAAAAAGAAAGATTAATTAATAAATAATACTAATACATAACATCATCACACACAGCTCAAAAAACTACACCTTTCCCCCAAACTCAAAATCTAATTAAATAAGTCAACAAATTTGTAAGACAGAACCCAAACCTTTTTTTAACCAATTTACTAGAAGGCACAAATAACCTTGTAATTGTGCACCAAACTCCTATCCTATCCTTCTTCGCAAATACCTTCTTTTCGGGCTGAATAAGAGCAATCGTTCATTATTTTCTTCGATTACAAAATACGAGTAACAGGGGGAGACCAGCGAGCTATGACGCCCTTTTCAGTCACAGGCGACTGATTGAGCATGAAAAACAATTATGATATGTACGTTTAACTAGGAAAAATAAATTCCGCCGGGTCTTTTAGGTATTCAATTACTCTTTTCACGGAGGCTTCTTTTTAGGACGACAGATCCTTAAGGGTACTCGAAAGTTGATGTCGCTCTCTGGCATCTTTTAATGCCGTGTTTTAATTTTTTTTCTTTTTTACGGCGCATCAACAAATCTCGGCTATTAGCGACGACATCCAGGAAATTTCTCAGCGAGCCCTGAGATGAGAAAATTTCTGGCGCCGGTGGGGATCGAACCCACCATCTCCCGCTTATGAATCTAGCGCGCCAGCCACTAGACCACGGGGGACCCCAATTTGCGTAATTGTTGTCAGATTTGAAAATACATATTTAATATAGGATTATATGTTTTGAGGGTCTGATTAAACAAATTACTGTCCCATTATTGCGCATCCGCCAAGATAGTTCTCGCCCCTTGCCAAAATCCAGAGAATGTCTTCAATGTTTTTCATATAAGTAACCAATCAATTCTGAGAATTTTCGATATCTTTACAAACAGTGTGTCCATTCATAAATATATTTAACAAGTTGTATTTTCGAGACCTATTAGTCTTAAAAAGACAGTTTTTGATTGAAGAATTGCGTTATCTTTATTACGGAGGAGTGACTCTCATTTAAATCTTCTAAACAAAAATATTTATTTAAAAATATCTTATTATTTATATCAGTAAAACTTTAAAACATTATAAATATTGTCATAGATAGACCTTTCCAAGCGAAAGCCGATGAGGCTGAGTGAGTAATGTCCGCTACTTTATGTTAGTGGTGTATAAAACGTTTCTTCAAGATTTCATTTGAGTATGTATTTTAATTTTTTTTTTCTATTTATTAAGGTGCTTTGACTACCTAGGTCGTTAGCACCATTGAACGCTGTTTTATTTTTAACATATCGTCCCTGCCATGTCAAACTATCGAATATGAAAAATCTCGTTTTTAGATTCGGGACTTGGCTCTTGGATTATGGACGATAACGCTTGTCGAAAATTGTCACAACTCTAACCCCTTTATAGAATAGCCTTTAATGCCTTAAATAAAGTATGGAATAAGACCAGTTTTCAATATATTACTTCGTCAATGGATAGAAAACGTTGCCTAGTTTGCTACGATTTTCATATTTGATAGTTTGACATGTTAGGGACGATATGATGAAACAGATTCTGTAATTAACTAGTATTCTATATTTATAGAATACTATATTATATTCTATATTTATAGAATACTGTCGATAGCCCTGACTATCGAAAGTATTGTTGGGACTATCATTTAGTACACTAAATCTAAAAGTGCTATATACAAATTTTGTTAGATCCTTTTAACAAATATCGGATCGAACCTTAAACCTAGATCTAAACCTAAAATTCTATTTACATAATGATAATTACACACTCACAAGCGAACATACAAAAACACTCACAACCACACATAATAAATACACTCACTCTAAAAATACACCGCTCTCATACAATAAATACGTTCTCTCTTCAGAATTTAGAAACTTTTTACACATTAAATATCCACTTTATACTCAGGCTATTACAACAGATTATAAATTTTAAGGTCTTTTAGGTATTCAATTACTCTTTTCACGGAGGCTTCTTTTTTGGACAACAGATCCTTAAGGGTACTCGAAAGTTGATGTAGCTCTCTGGCATCTTGTAATGCCGTGTTTTAATCGTACACAAAAGATTAACTATATTTATTTCAAACATTCCTTACGTAACGGAAAAGCCCTATGATAACTTAGTTCCTGCACATCTCCAACCTGAAGACGATGAAGATGCTTATTATATTAAATAAATGTTTGAAAGGAAGAATTCTTGCATAAGCCGAGAATATTTTCAGATCCCTTGAAGGATGTGGCAGGCTGAGAGCTGCCCCTGAGAGGGTACTTTCACTCCAAAATAAATCTACATCTGAATGACTGCCTCAACAGGTCCGTTTCAAGGGCTCATATTACTCACAAATTACATTATACTGACGCCACTTTCCATTTTTTCCGATAATCTTTTGACTCTTCTTGGTCAACAATTTTTTGTTATTATGTTGACTTGGGTATTATCTCTGAATTATTTCTAAAGCCATTGCATAATATTTTCGCCAGGGAAAGTACTGAACGGTAACATTCGTTTCAAGGAAAATATATGTTTCATTGAACATATACAGGTAATGTAATATGAAATACAAGTATAAACACACAAAATAATGTAGTATAATAATACATATATACATACTGTAAGATGTCCATCGACATGAAGCCGAGCACCAACAAATACAAAAAAAAAAAAAAAACAAACGATAACAGGTTAGAATATTTGTCAATGGTATTATTATTATTAATTGTATGACTACAATTCATCGGAGATTACTCCTTAAAAAAATATTCAAATTATTATCATAACATATTCAAATAATTACTTTGCATCTTATAAGCATTTTCATGAAATCACCTTGTTTGGCAGTATTGAAGGGAACAAAGGTATTAACTGATCTTATCAACCGTACGTTGTTGCTTTGAATTAATGAATAGCGTTTTAATTGGCTAATTATTCCAAGTTCTAGATTGTTTGTATTTCAGCCCCCCCCCCTTCCGAAATGATATGAACCTAATATTCAGAGCTTAATATTTGAAATGAATTGCTGAAATAGGTAAAAAATGCAACATAATCATAATTGAACTTGTGAATGCTAAGTACAGATAGAAAAGTGCATCCAGTTAATGAGTGCTGAATTGAATAATGAATGCATTATGCATCAGAGCATAGTAATTCATGTAGATATTCTCGTGTACGATTTCCTCGAGTTTAATGCATTTTTCCCTTGAGTATCCCAGCTGTACATCTCAGGGATGAGCGAGGGAAAGGTGCTCCCATCCACATGCATCTCACTTTCCCTCACTAGGATAGCGGGATAGCTCCCGTTACAAAAGATAATTCTCTATAAACAGGTTTCTAGCTTTCATATGATTTTTTTTCTATGCCGTACTTTCAAGGTCATGATAAATAGTAGTTATATATCAATTTCATTGAGATGAATAATATACATTATTTGAACGATTTGATTTTTTGATGCACAATTTTTACAGTTTATGTATTTATTAATTTTATTTTAAATCAGAAAAAAACGATTAATTATTTAAAAAAAGGCCTGGTGGCCATGAGTGTTCAGGCGTGAGCATTTAACTCTCTGTGCCAAGGGTCGTGGGTTCGATTCCCACATTTCTTTAGAAAAAATAAAAGGCTTCAGCCCTAACCTGGCTAGAAAAGGGTGGTAACCGATACATAACCCGCCCTAAAATTCTTAGTTAATAATAATGGATGTTAAAATTTAAATAAATATTTTAAAAAAATGTCTTCCACGCTTCATTCAAAAAGTCTGACTCGCATGAACTGTGTCATCTTAGCGCGTTTTCGATCATATCTCTAGTACCATTAATAATTATTAATAGTAAGTCATTATAATAGAAGCATTCATTTATAGGTTTTGATCTTTCGTGAAAAAATATAAATTGAAATCGCAAAGAGAAGTAAAATTTTTGGCGCCAAACGGGAAACTGGCTGTATCCTGTATGGAAAATGGATCTAGCCTCTTTCTCAATGTTCACTCTAAAACCAATTTGTTTCTAATTTTCTTACCTTCTTTTACTAAAGTACTCATTTCTGTGTTAAATGCAATTAAAAAAACAACCAATTAAAAAATGAGGCAAAATGAGATAAACCCCGTTCAAAAGAGTAACACTAACAATTTCGACGTTTTAAGCACTTATCTCTTCAAAATCACATAGGAACCTTTTTTTGTACATAATTTAGGAAGCTTTCGAATGGTTACGTTTCGCTTACCACGATTTCCCAACCGTTTTCAAAATATTTAAAAAAAAAATACCGGAAGATCCGAAACCTTTTCATGCCTGTTAATACAATTTTTTTTTCGAATACTTCCTTAACTCCAAACGCAACCAAAATTTAAAAATCTTCGATTAGATGAATGTTAAACGAGTGGTACAAGTTTCAACTGAATCAATCATTTCTGAATACCTAAATTGATAATTATTTGGGAAATGTGTTGTATGAACTTTTCTCGTAAACACTCACAGATATCGCTTTAAAAACGGGTTTAATTGTGAATAGCATTATTCACAATCACACATTTTGTTATTAATAGTTCTACCAGTTTTAGCAACAATTAATATCGTCAGGAATGTAGATGAAACAGATAACAGGAGAAACTCCTTTACAATTCCAGATTCCTCTGTACACATTTCATTACTCTGTTAGTTAGAGTGGAGTCTAACTTCTCATTATGTAATATTCTGCATCTACCTCATCGAATGCCTTCACCCATTCTTCAAGTGCGTGCAGGTAGTGCAACTTTCTTCTGGAACTGGTCAGAACTAATTACAAGTTTCCACTTCCTCACTGCTCCTCAAGAACCAGTTATTTTCAGGGAGGTTCTGCGCTAGACCACCTTGCATGGGGAAGTCATCACGTAACTTTTTTACTATTGAGTTTTAATGGCGGAAATAAAGCCAACGGCGTTAAAAACGAAATTTCCAACTCACGAGGACTACATCATCCTAGATGGTTTACATAATATTACTGCAAACCCGTAAAGATTAATTTTCTGTACTTACAGACATTAATATATATATATATATATATATATATATATATATATATATATATATATATATATATATATATATATATATTATGGAACGGCTTCTATTTCCAGCTCCAGTTCTCTTCTCCTTCTTCCTCTTGCGATATTTCGCTGGATTCCTCTGCAGCTTCTTCAGGTTCGTATTTAGTTCTTGGTGGTGGCCAAGGGAATATTAATATGGTAATCAATATTATTTCTTAACTATTTAAGTAAATTAAATATTTATTGTGACAATTGGATAGAATCAACTCAATTTTCGATGCTTTTCCATTATAAAACGATTAGAAACACCAAATCCACAAATGAAAACCCCTTATGTATATCTATTGTCTATATAGGTTATTTTATATCCTTAGTCATGCAGCTCTTGCGTGATGGAATTTTATTACATTATAAAAGTTTTAATTACAAAACCATAATATAAAAAGTATTATGACTCTAATACTTTAGGTTTTGTAATTTTTTTTTTAATTAAATTAAATTTAAAAAAATACAAAACCTAAAGTATTAGAGTCATAAATTATAGGTAACTACATTTTTATTAATGCTGAAAAATCTTCCATTGCTGCCAACTTCCGTATTATACAAATATACGAACAATGGTCCTTGCCTGTCCCCTGGGGGACTTTTCGTATTCATAGTTCGAAAAGGAGGAGACGTCGAAAACACTCAGCCTTATCAAGTTCCATATTTCACTGGAAATAGTGGAAAAGCTACAACCAATGATGAAACATATCCTGATGATGATGGTCTGGAGGGGAATCCAGCGAAATGTCGCAGAAGGAAGTAGGAAAGGAAAAGCACCGCTGGAGATCGAAGTCGTTCCATAAAAACAAAAGTGTTCCGGCAAAGAACAAACAACACCAATATATATATATATATATATATATATATATATATATATATATATATATATATATATATATATACATATGTATATATATATATATATATATATATATATATATATATATATATATATGTATATGTATAAATCACGCGTCTGTCTGTTTGTCCGTTTTTCTGTTTGTTCCTCATACAAATCTACACCGCAAAGGGTGAATTTGACCGACGCTAATCGGTCAAAACCGATTTTGACCAAACTTGGCACACAGGTAGGTCTTGATACGGGAAATCTCCTAGGCTAGGTCAAAATAGTCACATTTCAAAATTTGGTCAAAAGGTCAAAAGTTTAGTTGAAGAAAAATTGGCAACCCTGAACCATTTAGATTCCGACGGCCATTTTGAATCGACAGCCATTTTGAATAATGTCTCAAATTTATTTGTTGACGTTCTTGATAATTAGAATAACTGAAACTCATTGATGACTTTACATCATTATACAAAAATGTAATGCAGTTTATTTCAATTTTATGTCAACAGTCACTGTCAAACTAAGGAGTGCTGGCCTTTCTTTGATAAGAGCTATCTACTCGCAGGCTGTGGTGCTGGCCTCTGTCGACTGTTTTATGAATTGCTGTGGCGCTGGCCTCTGCCGGCTGCTATCTGAATTACTAAGAATAGACTAAGACTGATTTAGAGTAAATTTATCTCTGTGAAGTTAAACTTGGGTGAAGTGCAGCACAAACTACTCAAAACATTAATAACACTCGGAAGCAAGAAACCATAAATTAATTCACATAGCAGCGTTGGTTTCAAAAATACTAAATGAAGACTATGTCATTACGGCGGGCCATCAGCTATTGACTAAAATCATTTTATGGTTATAGGTAAAGCTCATCGCACAAAAACTATTTCGGAAATTGCAGGAAAACTTGGTGTTGACCAATCCACAGTCGTTAGCCTTCTAGAAGCTATTGGTAAAACAAAGAAGCTGGCCGACTGCTATCTGAATTACTTGACAGATATAAACAAATTCACACCGTTTGACTGATTTTGACGTTACTGGATATACAGGTAGATCTTGGCACGGGGAGGGTCCTAGGAAGAAAGTAAGTAGCACGGCACGCCGGGGAACAGCTAGTATATATATATATATATATATATATATATATATATATATATATATTTATATATGTATATATATATATATATATATATATATATATATATACTAGCTATCGGAGCTATATATATATATATAGTGTTCTAAATGTTCTCGCCAGTGCAGCCTGTCAGTATTCGTGTGAAAATAAATAAAATACTTTATTATTAACAGACCTGAACAGTTTTTGACTTTTCGTACAGTTCATTACATTTTTAATTCAACGGATGAAGAGAGGTAAACATTCGAATTCTTAAAGTTTTCATTAAAAAAGGTTTTAATGAACGGATTTTGAAAAAATCCCCTATTTTTTCCTGACCTTTTGAAAAAAATCCCTGCGAAAATTAAATTGATCACACATTTAACGTACGGCTTCATATGAAATCACATTGAAAATCCGTAAAAAGAAAAAGTGGCCTATAAAACCCAACAGACATTAGGATGACAATACTTCTCTTCTAAGATATTTAGCTAAACGAAATGCGAATGTGTATTCTTACTATATTATTTAAGCGTTTTGTTTAATTTTTTGATTGTGTTTTTTTTTCTATTTTTATGTTGCCTATTATTAAGTTCTAATTGTAGATACATAAAGTAACATATGACAATCACAAATGGAATGCACAGAATACAGCATAAACTCCTACATTTTAGGGTTAAAGTGATGCCGAAAATTACAAAAAAAGCCTGGAACGTGAGATGAATACTCAAACGAAAGTACACAATGCATATATTCTGTTAGAAGGTAGCACTGTCATGGTGAACAGTTTCATAACAGCGGTGCGTGCGGCGGGTTGTCTGTTATCGCGGAATATTCGCCTGCCCGAACAAAAAGTCCAATTTTATGTGAAACCGAACTCTGGAGCATTGTTGAGTTAGTGTTACGCAAAGGATTCTTGTGATCGCTGATCGAACAGTTAGTCCATCCCTCTCCACCTCCTCATGTGTACATGTCATCGAAACCAGTGGTAGTGTACACAACCTTGTTCAGAGAATGTATTACTGGTGGATATTTAAAATAATAAAAATTAGAAAACTCGTTTATATTAAGAAAATTACAACATAAAATTCTTTTCTATTGAAAAATCTTATTTTTCATAATTATTATTGAGCTGACACTTTACTTAATCTTCGAATTTTCGAACTATTTTTCATAATTATTATTCAGCTGATTCTTTACTTAATCTTCGAATTTTCGTACTAGATGGAAGGTCAAATAATAAAACTTCACTAGATATTTACACTAACTTTTTTTTATCCCTACATGTTTCACACCCTTTTGGTGCCTCTTCAGGGGAACAAGTCACAAATATAAATCTTAGTGCCTCAACTTGAGGAGGAGAACCTTCTATGGCCACGTCTGAAAGACTAGTTCCACTAGTACTGGTCATGGTCTGAAAAAATCCAATATGGTGGAATAAATTCAGCTGATCGATAATCAATATGTCATTAGGTTGCACATTAGGTAAAGAAATAAATAAAATGAAAAGAAAGATTAAGGGAAACATCCATATAATAAAAAATAGAAAGAAAGTTGTAATTAAAAAAAACGAATCCAATATTTTTCAGGCGGAAGGTCAATAAAAGAGAATTAACAAAGTCAATTCATTTATTCTTGGTCTACATGTTTCACACCTCAGGTGCCTCTTCAGGGTCCAAAAAACTCAATAAACTAAAAACTTAGAGCCTGATTGTATTAAGGCGAACCTTCCTGTACAATGGTCACGTCCAATATGAGGTTACTATTACCTACTTATAGCGTCGATCAGGTGTGTAAAATCGATAGATTCCAAAAATCGATCACCCAGAACAAGATAAGTCCATTATAATAAAATAAATTTTTGGATTTTGTCAAGAGATAAAATTTATAGATTTTGTCAAGAGATAAACTTTAAAGATTTTGTCAAGAGATAAAATTTAATTAAATTTTGTTTATCAAATTAAAAAATATACTATTTAAATATTTTATACCAGTTTTTATAGCCCATGTCGTTCCTACTTACCAAAATGACAAATATATATATATATATATATATATATATATTTGGATGGAACGGCATTTTTCTCCAGCGGTGGTACTCCTCCTCACTTCTTCCTGGAATATTTCGATGGGTTCATCTCCATCTTCGTCAGCCAAGTCATTGTTGTTTCTTCCTCGGTAGTTGCCGAGGTAATGACCAACAGGTGCCACCGACGAATAAACAACAATGACCTGGCTGAAGAAGATGAAGATGAACCCATCGAAATATTCCAGGAAGAAGTGAGAAGGAGTACCACCGCTGGAGAATAATGCCGTTCCATCCAAAAATATCATCCCAGCGACGAAAAATAACAACACACACATATATGTATATATATATATATATATATATATATATATATACATATATGTGTGCTTGATGTTATTTTTTTTGGTTATATAGCGCTTGGCTGTTCTGGAGGACCTTAGTTCAAAACTCGGGCGCGCCTTGTAGATATTATCATCTAGAGTTGTTGTTGGAGGGTTGGATTTGGGGTTCCAGACCAACCCCAGGCCCACCAAGCCTTTAATGGGTGTCTGCGAAGGAGTATATTAGGCTGCAGGAGTACTGACCCTACTCTCTCCCTATTATTCCGTATCGTCAAGAATCAGATACTTCTACCCTAGTTAACTCTTCTCAAAAATCTTTGTTATGTACCTACAACTGGACGTTAAAATTTAAATAAATAAAAATACTTTATTGTGCAGATGCTCAAAACAAAAATAAGTAGAGCAAAAGTTTTTACATCTATTGTATTGGTTAGTTTAAGCTGATTCGTTAGTAATGTGGCGCGACCTAGCCACTTGACTGTGGAATGCTTCATGCCTCCGACGATTGCTAATTTGTTCCAATGAGAGGAGCATTATTACTATTATTAGAGATTTGTTATCTTTAAATAAACGGACCCTGACCATGACCTTCTCCATGCCCCTTTCCTCCAATAAATGCCTGCTATCCAATTTTTCAGGTCTTCTTATACCTGTTCCAGATGTTAAAAAAAATACGATAGCCGATTACTATGTAAAAAGTATGAAAGCAATTTTGTATTAAGAGCGAAACAAATTATTAATATGTATAGGGCAAAAATATATCAAAGCTGAGAGAAAGTACAATAAATTGCTCACAATATTTATTTTAAACATCTATAAACCCCTCTCTGAAGAAGGCTCAGACCTGTGCCGCGTGACATCTTTGTCTGAGACAACTGTGCGCTCTAAAACAGAAAAAATATGACTATGGTTTTCAAAGGTTAAGATGCGTATTAAATCATTATGACAAGCCCTGAAGGATTTTCTTTCATTTATTTTCTTATGAACTTCACAATTTTATCGCTTAGCTCATAAATTCAGTAACAAAACAGAGACAACAACATTAGGAATTAAATAAACTAAGTATTAGAGTGATTTCATGTTTTGCTAATATGCTTAAATACATACTGCTTATATACACATTCATGTCTACATAGAGAAGCAAGTATATTCAAACATAAATAAAAATAAGGGGGGGGGGGAATAAAAAAATAAATTGGACAAGTCAAAAAATATAAAAATAAAGAATAAAAATGACTGCGTAGCTTGTGGTTGACTGTAAACAAAAATAAATAAATAACAAAAGGAGGCCCAGTGGCCGTGAGTGTTAAGGAGTGACCACGTAACACTCCTTGCAAAGGGTCGGGGATTTGATTCCCACTATGGGGTAGGGGCTTTTCTTTAGAAAAAAGAAAAGGCATCAGCCCTATCCTTGCTAGAAAAGGGTGGTAACATATAGATAACCCGTCCTACAATTTCTAGTTATTAATAATGGACGTAAAAATTTAAATAACAAAAAAATGAATAAAAAAGGGGCGGGAGAAAATGTAAGTTTAGCTAAATAATATTTATATTTTTTTATATATGTTTAGAGTCTTAAAATGTTTTTGTATCGTGACGATATATGGACTTCCTTCCGTCAGTAAGTCGTGGAGGTCGTTAGGAATGTCTAAGTCACTACGCAGTCTACAATCTGTCAGTATGTGTTTAATGGTCAAAGTCTCATTTTTCAAGACGTACTAAAGTAAATACTATATGTAGCCCATTTGAAAAGTTTTCTAAATCTTCTAGAAGTTCAGATTGAATTCTTGCAGACACAGTACACTGATATTGGCTCTATGATATAAGAGTGATAAACTAATATGTTATAATGATGATGAGTTGCATGCATCTTTAAAGCTCATCTTTCTCATTTAGATAGAAAGTGATAGAATGTAGCATGTTCTGTAATAGCTGGCAAGGTAGGCAGGCTAGTTACGGTTCGGAGCATGTATCTACTGGCACGCTTAGGTATCTACTTTTACAACTTTACTCGAGCAATTCGGCGAAAGTCCTACCTCTTTGGCGGCTAATTCGTGTGAAAGGTATGTTCGCTCTTAATCCTCTACGTTCCGATCGTGATCGCAATGAATGTGAAACAGACAGAGCTGATAAGATAGTCAAATCATCTAATGGAGAATTTAAATAAACATTAATGCTTTCTTTTTCATTTTCGTGAATATTCGAACCAATCATTCAAGAATGCCCAATAACACAGGTCAACATTTGATCTAAAAAAACAACAACACTCGAAGCTGTATGGTCCTTATGGGGTTTTTGTGGTCGCTGATTGCGATAAGCGGGTTTGTTAACCTTCATCGCATAAGATTCAGGGTCATTTAAAGGTCAAATAGAGAAAAAAACCGCCGGAAAAATCTGAAACAATTCATGCGTATGTTTATGAGGTCCCTGAGTCCGAATCCGTAGTTTGTTTCACCTTTTCCTAGAGGTAATTTTAAGGTCAAATAGAGAAAAAAACGCACAAAAAATCTGAAAAAAATCAATTTGCCCTGAGTCCAAACCGTAGTTTGTTTGACTCGCACTGCCTCCCAGAAAATGTTTTTTTTCAGATTTTGACTACCGTTTTTTCTATATTTGGCCCAAATGACCTCTAGGAATAGGCGTCAGGTAAAACAAATTATGGATTCGGACTCAGGGACCTCATAAGCATAGGCATGAATTGTTTCAGATTTTTCCTACGGGTTTTCTCTATTTGATCCTCAAATCATCATTAATAGTGCTTGCCTAGAGCGAACGTGGAGTAGGACGGGGAGTCATTTTTCCAGGTAAGAGGACCCTTGCTATCTATCACGTATCTAGGGCCATGAAAGTATTTCATGCAAAGACTAACCAAAATAATAACTGTTTCTATTTCAGACTTTCTAAATGACAAGAACGGAAAGGATTCTAAAGGATAAGAACGGAACCTCACTAAGATGATTCAGTTCCTGACTTCCAGCATATTCCGAAGGAATGTAACTATGGAAGTCGTACTTTATAAAATATTGCAGTTTTGAAATATCTCTTCAACGAAACCCGGCTATAAAGCATTTTCAAAAGAAACAAATGGATGATTTCGTTAACCAGTAAAATTGACCCATCAGGAAAGGGTTTACTCCGAACTCAAATAATTAAAAAAAGTCCGACTCGCAGGAACTGCATCATCTTAGCGCGGTTCCGTTCTTATCTCTAGACTCATTTAAAATGAATAAAATAGAAGCTGTTATTATTTTGGGTCCACATTTCTAGAAAGCATGAAGATTAGATAGTTAGCCGTCGAGGTGATAAGTAAAGATGGAATGGTTGGGATTCGGCTAAAGAAACCTCAATACGATTTTTGTTAAAAATCTATATTTAGGACGTTTTGGCTACTCATTGGTAGCCTTCGTCAGCAATGAAAGTGCCGGGAGGCAGAGGAGGACCAAAGTTGATAGTTCCATCTTTACTTTCAAGAAAGGTCTTATTTACGATCTTACCTGGATGGGTCCCCGCCCTAGGAAAGACCCCGCTAGGCATTTGAAAAGCTATATCTCTAAGATTAAATTGTTTTTCTTATTTTTCTTAACCTGATTTATTATCAAATACATTATCCAACTATAAGCAGTTAAAAAATAACAAGGAATAAAAACAGACAAAAAGAACAGTTCGAATAAGCGAAATCAATTACTTTAAAGTTTTAAGCTCTTATTTCTGCGATTGACATCGTCTAATCAAAACTTTCATCAGAATCTTTTTTGTAGAGAATTTAGTAAGCTTTCAAATAGGTTCTATCCAATTACCACGATTTCCCAACCGTGTTCGAGATATTAAGGAAAGTATACAAAGTTACCAAAACTTTTTATGCCTGTTAATAAAATATTTTATTCTAACCCTTCCTTAACTCCAAACGTAACAAAGATTTCAACATATTAGTTTTAATGAAAGTAGAACATGCAGAAAATGTTTCAACTGAATCCCATGATTCTAAGTACCCAAACCAAAAACGGTATTCAAAAACTATTTTTCCAATTTTCTTGAAAACGGTTAAAGCTATCGCCTTGAAAATGGTTTCATTCATTTTCCTAGCCCAAGAAGCCTATAAAACGAGTGCTTACAAGCTTATGAACTCAAAAACGTTACGATTTTTTTTGCGCGAATTTCGCCCCAAACGCCATCTTCCAGTGGACGGATTTTGCTGGTTAACGCACTCGACCTTTCAAATTGTACGACGGATTTTTGTACCAAATTTCATCAAAATCGGACCTTTTGTCTTCTACCTAGAGAGCGAACAGACAAATATATATATATATATATATATATATATATATATATATATATATATACACAAATTTGAACCACCATCATTTTCGGTCTCTAGGGGTTCTGAAACGCAAAATTTTCTAGTTTGCACTTCTGGATTGCGTCATGAGATCAACCTTATAAGCGGGGTTCCTCCCTGTGGGGAGGGAGGAACCGCGCTAATATCCCCCTAACGATTGTCATTTTTTTTTAATGTTGAAATCAAACTCACAATTAAATAGTATATTGTAATAAAACTGGCTAAAAAAACAGTAGAAAATAATAAGAGTCATGGAAATATGTGAAATCAGCATATGAGGGTCTTTCTTGGTTAAAACGAAAACCTATAAAAAATTACAAACTAATGAGGAATGTTTATTCTCAAAATCAGATGAATTAGAGGTAAGTATTTATTTATTATTATGATTATTTTAATAGTTGATTCAGCTGTCCTCAATAGCATAAGTCTTTGTTAGGTTGGTATATAAGAAAAAAGCTTTAAATTCTTTGTTAAAGCAAGGCAGCGACTATAATAAACATACAATTTTTATGTTTATAATAGTTGTGCTGCCTTGCTGGAAGGACTTATTCTTAACACGCCAATTTAATTATTGACTTATTATTATTCCTGGTGCGACAAAGATTTGAAAATAGTTTCCACGTTTCTCGTTGCGATGGGAGAAAGTAAATCGATCCCCAGATAGTTACACACCTCATGAGGGTAGTTTTTATGCAGGAAAGGCCTTGGGTGTAAACACAATTCAAACAGTAGTCAATTTTCCATTTATATAATACACTTGACACTATCGAGTTCCACTGGAGCAACGGTTCTAGAAGCAGAAATGCAGTCCTTAAATATCTAATTAACATGCCAAACTAAATTCTACTATTAAAATTCTTCAAAACTGCTTTGAGAATTAGTATATCCGCGGCCCCCCCCCCAGCTCCGAAATTTTAATTTAATCGGTAAAAATGTATCATAAAAAAGCCTATACATTTTTTTTGTTGAGTGTAATAGAGTTTTAGATGGCTAAATGTAAGGTCTTGGCATTTAGCTCTTGAAGGAATATTTTTGTGCAAAGACAATTAAAATAGGTCTGTTTGTTTAGATTCTAAACACACATATATACAAATCTAAACTAACAATTATTTTCCTGACCTAACGTCGACACTTCTCGTCAGCACTTGCTTCTCGGATTGCGTCATAGAATTAAACCCACAAGTAGGGTTTCCTCCCTATGAAGTGGCAGGAAATACTATAAACAGCCAACCCGCCTCAGGACGGATTCGAATCCGCAACTCCTCAGTGGTAGTTTGGCAAGGTAAACACTCTGCCTCTGGCTGGCCCTTGAAATTGTTCTTCTCAGACCTTTGGGTATTTGTATTGAAATATATACAATTTTGACATTCATTATCTTCTGGATCTGAACTGGACACAGGGAGTCTCTCTATTGTAACGATTGGAAAGAAGAACTATCTCTTCTCCGTGTTCTATTCTTGGATATTGACATAAGAAGGAGCCGGGAGGGCGCAAGGCATGAGAGCTCAAGATCAGAGGATTACTTTCTTTTTGAAAGTAGCCGCAGTTACAGGTTCCGGTGCCAACCATCCGGCCAGTGACCTTCTCCAGCCTCTCGTCCAATCCTATTAAGTCTTACCAAACATCATAACATGTACATGTCTTTTCGCTCTAACGGTCACTTTTTTTACACAAATTTTCATCTAACTCCGGCTAATGTACTCACGATGTTCTCATGAGTACTCTTTGAGTTTTATCGCGGTTCCTCCCTCCCTCCATAGGGAGGGACACCGCTTATAAGATTGACCTCGTGACGCAATCCGGAAATGCCGACAAGAAAATTTTACGTTTCAGAACCCCTAGAGAACGAAAATAACGGTGGCTCAAATTTGTATGTATATATATATATATATATATATATATATATATATATATATATATAAATATATATAAATCAGTCCCGTAACAGGCCACGAGGGCCCTGAGGGACAGACTCCCCCCCTGAGGTATCTGATTCATGACCATACGGCACACTAGGGAGATAGTGTGGTCAGCACTATGGCTCCGGCATCCTGATTTTCCCCTTGGCTGCTTTGACTGTTAGAGTCATTAGCACCCAAGGTACCCATTGATAAATTTATTAAAGGCTGGGTTGGCCTAGGGACGGTGAGGGAGGCCGAATTCAACACATGAACGAAGTCACTAGAAGAAAAAATCTTTAGTGCTTGCTCGGGATTATATATATATATATATATATATATATATATATATATATATATATATATATATATATATATATGTGTGTGAGTGTGTGTGT
The DNA here is from genome assembly GCA_946811695.1 of Gonocerus acuteangulatus. NCBI lineage: Eukaryota > Metazoa > Arthropoda > Insecta > Hemiptera > Coreidae > Gonocerus > Gonocerus acuteangulatus. Next base: position 41,992,099 of record OX328125.1, read on the forward strand.
GTGTTTGTGTGTTTATGTTCGCTCTCTCCTGGGCTCAAAAATGGTCCGATTTTGATGAAATTCGGTACAAAAATCTAATGTCTAATTTGAAACATCAAGTTCATTAAGCAGCAAAATCCGTCCGTGGGGGGGGGGAATCATTACGCTTACTTCATATGTATGCTTGCAATATTCGTTTTATAGGCTTAGTGATGTAGAAAAACGAATGAAACGATTTTTAAGGCGATAGCTTTAAGCGTTTTCGAGAAAAGTGGAAAAATAGTAGTCGAATAAAGTATTTGGTTAGGGTACTTAGAATCTTGGGATTCAGATGAAACATTTTCTGCAGGTTTGAATTTCATATGAACAAAGATGTTTGAATTTTGGTTACGTTTGGAGTTAGGAAGTGAGGATTGGAATAAAATATTTTATTAATAGACATGAATAGTTTTGGGAACTTCGTATATTTCCCTTAATATCTCGAAAACGGTTAGGAAATCGTGATAAGTGGATGGTGTCCATTCGAAAGGTTACTAAATTTTCTGCAAAAAAGTTCTGAAGAAATTTTCGATTAGCGTCAATCGGAGAAATAAGTCCTTAAAACTTCTTTTGAACGGGTTTTTGTAGTTGTTTAGCTCACTTATTAATTGGTTGTTTTAAATTACATTTATTTATAGAATTAGTATTATAGTATAAGAAGTCAAGAAAATGAGAAACATTTTGATATTTGTTTTGTTATTTGATACCGTGAAATAACTATTTCTAGTTTGTAGCAGTGGGGTTGGCCAACCCAGCTGTAGGGTGGGATTCCAGGTAAAAGGGTAGGCTGGTCCTTTATAACGGGCCATAAAAGGATTTCACGAAAGTTCGAACCAAAATAATAACTGTTTCTATTTCAATCTTTCCAAATGACAGTAGGGATAACAACGGTACCGCGCTAAGATGACGCAGTTCCGGATGACGGGAGTCGGATATTTTTTTTTTTTTTTTTTTTTTTTTTTTTTTTTTTTTTTTTTTTTTTTTTTTTTTTTTTCTTTTTTTTTTTTTCAATCGCTGTCATATCCACTTCATTGAAGGAAACTATGCTCATTGTTTTGGCGTAAAAACATGATAAAATGTTAATCGCCACAAAATCCTGATCCTGATCCACTGTATTGACTAGTAAACCCGTATTTACAGAGTACTTACGAACAACGTAGACTTACTATTTTACCTACAGCTAACTTGTTTTAAACATTTTAACAAGCTAATACACACACTTACTAGTTTTATAAAGTGTTCACTCTGCAGTATATAATGTTTAGCCATACAATATGAATAATTAAAAACTACAGTAAAACGTTAATTTACACAGTAGGGTCATGGCTCTTGTCTAATGTTTTCTAAATTCCGTTCTATTTTATAATTAATCATTAACCAATCCTTTAATCAAATTTAGCAAAATCATCGAAATAGGCGGAACGTTACCTTCTGCCTATTTCAAACGTTCTATTTTAGTCTTCCACAGAAAAATAAGTCAATACACATATAATACAACAAAGTAGACAGTTTGCAACGTGATCAATTCCAGGGTAATGTTATATTTAAGGGTCTAGAATTCACTAATTTATAGATCCATCCCATCTTGAGAGAATCACTCCAACATACTGTGACGTAACTAATTCTTTGACATTGGTTCTGTTATAAATGCCTTTACTCTATGGATAAAACGTCATTTCATTACAATGAGTTTATCTTTTGAGAAGGTTATTTCAAACATTAGTGCCTGTTGACATTTTAGTAACGCAGTGTATCATGGAAACGAGAAAGGAGAAAGAAATGTGTAGACTTTGTCTTTCTGATGATGTTATAGAAGATTCTATTTTTGATCCTCGGGAAGATGGTGTGGCATTCAGCACAAAAATAATGCTTTGTACCACCATTATGGTAATTCTCCTAGATTTGATTGATTTCATTCCAACCAAACGATAGTTAACTACAGTTAATTTTAGGTTGCTGCAGATGATCATTACTCCAAGAGCATTTGTAACAACTGTGCTGACATGTTGGACCTCTTCTTTGATTTTCGGAACACATGTTTTAAGACTTTGATTTCTCTTCAGAGTCCTTTGACTGAATTACCTGAGGATAATGTGATGGTAAGTTCATTTTTTTAATCCCTTGAGAGTTTTCATGCCCAAGGATATTTGTCCTTTCTTCAAGTGGTAGCAGAGCTCTCAATATTGTCCCTTGGTATACTAGGATATAGGTTTACTCTTGGTGAAAACTATTTTATACTAAATCAAATTTTCCAATCATTTGAATACTAATTTTCTGCACTAAGATTCATGAAATCTGTGGTTTTACACTCATGAAAAATTACTAATAATTCTTTAACTGGTACACAGTTTGTTAGGTTAATAAATCAGTTTAACAAAAGAAAATATTTCTACACTTTGTTATGTACTCAAAGGATTTAAACCATTCTATTTTTATTTTACAATAGTAATACCACAATTAGAAGATAAAGGGGTATACGTTTAATGAAATATTTTTAATATATGATTTTAATTTCTTTTGATACTTTTTATAAAACATTCATATGGTAACAAACATGTTCAATCTTTCTTTCTTTAAAGGAGTTGAAGTTCTTGACAATTTTCTGGTTCTGTGCTGCTCAGTTATCTAAGTTTCCTCCAAAATAGTATTTTTACATAATGAATTATCTGCTGCTTCTAAGCTCGATGTAAACTATGGCTGCTCCATTTGTTGTTTCTGGAACTTGTTAGGGTTCCAAGTACATGATTTATTCAATATTTCTATCCTACAATCTCCCTCTTTTTACTAGATCTCCTAAGAGCCCTTGATATTCACTTAGATAATGTGTATCACTATTTTTAAATATTCACAGTGTAAAATGTCCTTCGAGATGCACTGAAACTTCAGTGGCCTTCGGCCAGTACCCTTATGTCCATTAGCGCTAGTAGCTAAAATTATGTTTTAATATTTCAGTGATCGTTGAAATAAGTTTATTTATTTTCACAATTTCAGGAAGATGATCAAGAAGAAGATCATGATGAATATAGTCATTATGAAAAATTCAAAATGCCCGATTCTAGAGTGCAAGATGCTTTAAATTCATCTTCATTGAGTCAGCAAGTTCTTCAAGATGAACTTGGAATTGACAAAGTAGTTTCAGAAGAAGTTGTCTTTGATGAAAGAGAATGTGACACTACAAAAGAAAGACAGTTCCAAGTTGGATGCTACGTTTCACTTTTAGAAGGTTTTGAGGAAGGAGAAAAAGAAGGTTTAACTTTAATGAGAAGGTTTAAATGCATTACTTGTAAAAAAGTATTTTCCTCTTATAGTGAACTTGATGAACATTGGGATATTTGTGAGGAGGGTATAGAAGACGAAGAATCAACTAGAGATTTAATGAATGTTGATAACATAAATGATAATGATATATATGAAGCCAATGAAGAATATGGGAATGAGGAAGAAAGAGTTACACCAAAAAAAAATTCTAGGTCAAAGGAATTTTGTTGTGATACATGTGGGCAAGTTTTTAAACAACTTTGGCTTCTAACAAGACATATTCAAGTAAAACACATTCGTGTAAGACCATACAGCTGTTCACATTGCCCTCGGAAATTCTATGACAAATATGAATTAAAATATCATCAGAGACTACATGAAGATGTTGAAGATTTTTGTTGCAATGTATGCGGTCGAAGATTTGCCAGGCGTTCAGGGCTCAGGACTCATATGCGGAGTCACACTGGTGAGAAACCATATCAATGTCAGACTTGTGAAAAGTCATTTGCCCATGTGAACAGCTTGATTACCCATGAGAGAGTGCACACAGGTGAAAGGCCTTATACTTGCAAATTCTGCCCCCGAACTTTTGCACAATATTCCACTGCACGAAGCCATGAAGAGATGCACAGGGGCGGCCTTCGTTTATTTCAGTGTGAAGTTTGTGACCGGATGTACAAGTCTGAAAAAGAGCTCAGTGCGCACTTCCTTACCCATGGAGTCTTAGATCACCACTGTGAAACTTGTAATAAGGGCTTCAAAAAACTTACAGAATTGAAGAAACACAATCAAAGATTTCACTTTGAGAAAAAACCATTTTCTTGTACACATTGCTCAAAGTCATACATGTCTTCTCGTGAACTTCAAGCTCATAGCACTGTCCACACTGGTGAATTGCCTTTTACTTGTCTTTTCTGTTCTAAAAAGTATAGATTGAAATCAACCTTAAGAAAACATATGGACAAACATCATAAAGGTATAGCGTCTGATCCTCTTGATCCAAACACAATAAGTCTTAATATATTTTAGTTAAAATTTGTTATTTATTTAAACTAATTGCCTGACCAAAATGGTTACATTTATTTAACAACAAACTGTTTATGAAATTTCATAAAATATTTTAGTGTTTCATTTGCTAGTACATGGACAATTAAAACATTACCATTTGAAACTTTATGAAGATGCTGTTATTAAACTTTAATTCTTAAATTAACTTGTGATAAAATGCCATATTTCAAAAATTTTAAATTCAAGATTTAAGAAGTTTTTATTTTGAAAATAATTAATGTACATTTGTCAATGGTTTGATAAAAATACATTATATTGTTATTGGTATTCAATATCAAACATAGAGCTTGTAGTTGTAATAGAAAATACAAATTTGGCTAAGTCAGAAAAAAAAATATATATCAAGAGCCACTTTCTGCAGTTTGTATATTTTGGAATTCAATTGATTGAAATTTTGAATGAATTTTACAATTTTGAACGAATGTCGTCTATTGTAATAAATATATGTATATAGTTTTTTTTTAAATTATCTTTAAGAACATTTAGGAATTATAATTTTTTTTTTACGTCAAGGTTTGGTCTTGGTATCTTTATAAAAATATATGTTTTTATTTTTGCCAATGTTTCGGCTTGAAATTCAAGCCCTCATCAGGGCTGTAAAACAACAAGGGCAGAGTTAATATGAATTTATCTTCAGAAGAAATGAAATGAAAAACATCATACATAGACGAGGTTGAATGATATGGTAAATACGTGTTATAGCTAGAGCTTAAATTAAAGATAGATTAATAAAGAGGAGACCAACAAAGACAAAATTGATAAAGAAGTTATCTCCTCTATCTATTCCACCATTTTTCATTTATTAAAAACATCTGGTGTTAGTGACCCAAGCAGTGGAAGCACCTTAAAAAAAAAAAAAAAAAATTAAAAACATCCTGCTTAAAATCCACACCCTTCCAATAAACAAATAAAACCTTTCATACCTGCCTCCCTTCCATTATCACCTCACTTTTATGACACCTCTCTCCACACTCCTGTCATGTTCGACCACCCTTACCTTAATGGGTGGTTAAAACTCCTCATATCTGAGAGGCTCATTTCTCCTTCTCCTCACCGGGAAGCCTATTTTCATCCTGTGGTTATTCATTTTATATATATTCCTATGTAATACATTTAAGTTTTAAAATCTCTATTAATCTGCTTGTAATTTATGCTATACCACTCATTTACCATAAGTATCATTCATTCTCATCTATGTATAATGTTTTTCCTTCCTCCTTGTTTTACAGCCCTGATGAAGACTTGAATTTCAATCTGAAACGCTGGCAAAAATAGAACGGATATCCTTATAAAAATTGTACTTTTATTAAGATACCTAGACTGAACCCTGACTATATCTAGCTTTGCAATCCCATTGGTCAACGATCTCCTCTCAATGAATTTCTATAACGATTTTTTTTTTTTTTTTTTTTGTACATAAGTTGTAGTATTATTAATTTATAAATTAAATATTTATTATTTACCTGCTCAAAATTAATTGAAATGAAAATATGCATGTCTGGATTGCCTATTAATATAGAATTAAATAGTTATAGATTAATTGACTGATTTTATGCTAGTCTTTCCATGTATTTAATGTAACATTGCGATTGCTGTAGCTTGAAACCATAATAAATAAGTTACAAATGGTAACTTTTGTAAATATGATTTTAATGTACTTATTACTTAGCTAAGTATTTATCTTATCCAAATAGTTTTTAGTTTTTTTATTCAGTTTTGAGATGAATTTTATCAAAGTAACTGACAAAAATTGAAGTACTTTATAAAAACCATGTCGTTTGTTATTTAAATTTTAAAAAAAGAAGTGATCTCTGACAGTTATTTTTTATTTGCATAGACGGTGCTAAAATAATATAATGGTAAATTCAAAATAGTTTTTCCCAAATTTTTATCAACCAAAATTCAATAAAAAGAAATTTTGAACTGCTTTAGCCCTCGATCACTGCACACTCAAGTAATTCTATCTATTGTGACTCATAACAAAGCAAAATTAATTCCATCGATTTCATTCATTCTGTTTCAAAATAATAACATTTTAATAAAAACAATAATAACTTATAGATTTTTTTTTTCACTGTCATTGTAATAAAGGAACAGTAAGGTTTATCCTACAATTTTAACAGCAATCTTCAGATTAAAGTTAAATAAACTTGTTAACTAAAACTCGCATAAACTTAACAAAAAAATTTGAATATTGGCTAGTATATGACATATTTATTTATGGAAATTATTTGATGCTGGAATTAAACTTTTCCTTGTACTAAATACTAGATGAATAAATACTTTAAGATTACTGTACCTCTGGTAATGATAAATGTAGATATATCAATACCAGAGGTACAGTAATCCTAAATTTATTGTGAATGAAAATCAAAGGTTTTTTCCTTGAAATTAAGGAGGATGACAGACAATGTAAAAAGAGATACTGTTTTTATTTTCATATAATTTTTTTAATTAGCATTAGTATTATTATTTATAAAGAGTTCATTTTATTATTTATAAACTTAAAAGAGGGAGGGGGGTTAAACCACAATGAATAGAACTGTAAAAAATTTTTGAGTTCTCTCAGAATGATCTCACTGTGAGGGTGAACAGACAAATATATATATATTGAACCACCACTATGTTTGTGAAAGTGAAATGTTTTAGTTTGTACTTCCAGATTGTATCATGAGGTCAACCTCATAAGCGGGTTTCCCCCCTACGGAGGGAGGGAGGAACAGCACTAACACATGCCTGTGATTAGTGGACACCTTTCAGTCCAGGGTGTATCTGTAAAAACGTAGCTATACTCGGATGTTGCGAGGGGGCACACTAATTTTTGCGGTAATATCATTGGAACAACTAAAATGATAATAATTCAGGTATAAAGTGTCTTTTTGAGTACCTTCCAACACCGTTTACTGATTTCAAATTGGTTGAAAATTCGCAGAGGTATTCAATTGTTATAAGAAAAAAAAATTGTTAATAAATTCCTGAGGCCGTCCAAATTCATTGGTTTTCAATGTAAAATGTTTTGAAAAGCTGAAGCATTTGGTTTGGAGTTTGAAAAATTTAGCTCGTAGATTTCCACGGTCCAAGTCATCACAAACAGTATAGTCTTCGGGTATTGACCGTGTCACAAACTCCTTTACCAACGTTTTGCTAGTCATACTGCTAGCTTCCTCTGGGTTAAATCTGATAATGAGGATGTTCTTCTGGTGTTACAGGTTTAAATATCTGTCGTCAGGTGCTTCCGTGTGTGTAGTCTGCTCTTCCATGTCTCTGATTGGTTGGTTCGAGTCTTGCTCAATCCTTTCGTGGGTTCCATTTGGACTGTTGATTGGCTGATTTTCCTTCCTTCTTTTTCTCTAGGTTTTATCACCGGATACCATAATTTTCTTAGCTTGTACCCATCTTTTTTGTTGAATTCTCCGGTTGTCTTACTATTTCAATGGCTTCCCTAATTACCAGCTCTTGGTAGTTTTTCTATCTAGCCAGAATGTTTACTTTATCAAATTGGATAACATGATTAGTGCTGTAAAAATGTTCTGCTACATCCAAATTTTCCAGTTTTTATCAGTCTTCATATTTTCGAAAATTCATGTACACAGCAATTTTTCTGTTTGTCCGATATATTCTTTCCACAAGAGCATGGGATAGTGTTGGTACTAGGTGATTTCACCTTTATATTATCCTTAGGGTTATTTATAATTTGGCTAATCTTACGGTCAGTGGTATAAACTGTCTTGAAATCATACTTCTTCAAAATCTTTGCAATCTTCTTCGTTGTTCCTTTTACGAAATGCAGGATTACATTTTTCTTGTTTAGATCTTCCTGAATTACCTTTTCAGTGGGCTTCATATTTCTTTTTGCTTCAGTGGTGTCTTCTTTTTTGAGATGGCTTGGTTGTGAAATTCTAATAGCTCTAGTCATCAAGGTAGTGGTCAAAGTATTTTTCTGAGCTGAGTGAGATGAAGAGCTGCGTTTAAATATCTTTCCGTATGAGTGGGTTTTCTGTAAATTGAATGTTCCAGACAGCCTCCAATCTTCTATACTCCATCGTAAACTTTATAGTGTTGTGTATCTTATTTATTTGTTCGACGAAATCTTCTAATGTCTCCTTTCCATGAGGCCCAACAACGAATGTGTCATCAACATACCTGAACCAATGACTTGGTTTCCACTTCGCCAATGCTAGAGCTGTTTTTCCAAACTCCTCCATGTACATTTATGCTGCCAATAGGCAGTTTATAGTGGTGAACCCATAATTGCACCTTCTATCTGTTTGTATTATATTCTTTATAATTCAAAAATCTTTTCATTAGCTGCAATGTTTCTTCCAACGGGACCATGGTGAACAACGACTACACATCGAAGCTTACTAACATTCCCCCCTGGATTTCTTCAGCTATTTTTCTTCTACGTTTTTTATTGTGGCCTCGACAGCACAAATAATTTTCTCGGCTGATATTCTTTTTGGTGCCACTGCAAAGTAAATCTATTTACTCATAATGCCCATGGAAATGCACAGTCAGATATTTATACCTGTGAACCAGAAGAACATCCTCATTCTCAGACATAACCCTGAGGAAGCTAGCAGGATAAAACGTCGGTAAACAATTCTTTGACATGGTCAATACGCAAAGGCCGGTGTTTGAGAATTTGAAAAATGTTAATTTTTTTGCTATCTAAATTGCAAAATTATTATGCACAAATTATCAAACAGATTTAAACAAAATTTGTTGTGTTATTTTATTGTATAAACATTTTTGTTCATAGAATATGAAGGTCCTAAATGCATTTGAACCTGAGAAAAAAATGATATAAAAATGCCTATTTTTTTTACAATTTCTTTAATACTTATTGCTATTTTTTAAAGACGGAAAGAAATTATAACGTTTCTAAATTATCGTTTTTTTTTTTTTTTTTTTTTTTTTTTTTTTTTTTTTTTTTTTTTTTTTTTTTTTTACGGCTCTTTAACGTCTAGGCCATTATTAGCGCCGAATAGGAAATTTTATTAAAAATCTTTTGAAACCTTGGGAAGCCCTATTAAAATGAAAACCTTTGGAGTTGAGAGCAAAAGAACTAAAAATAAAAAAAAAATGATTTTTTTAATATTTAAAACATTTTTTTTCTCGATTTATGCATACCTCAATTATTGTCATTTGAATTATTCCAAATATATTTCTGCAAAAATTAGCGTACTCCTTTCTTAACATCCAACTCAAAACAGCTGCGCCCTGGCCTATTTCCTTAGTAATAATAATCTGAAAGAAAGAAGAATCTGATGCGAGGAGGTGTTAGCTATAGTACATTTTCATCTACTACTCCAGGAAATCATTTTCACACTTCAATACTTAAACTGGTGACTCGTGAAAAAAGAAAAGGTTGGTGAAAATTGTTAGTCTAAAGAGTATTCATATAGAGTTGAGCCATTCTTGTACCTGTTGATTGGGAATTGTTTATAGGCCACTGAACAGAGCTATGTCAAATAAGACTGACAATGATGCTAACTTCCTGCATCAGAACCTTCAATTGTATTTTCATGGTATTTCTGTGGTTTAATTATCTCTTAATTAAAATGTGATTTACCTGTAAATTTTTATATTTGTACAAAATGTTTGTAAGTAAAAAAGTATTTATGATTTTTATTTTCCCCTATTTATTCCCTCTAGAATGGTTCCATTCTTCTCCAAGTACACTTTATAATAATATTTTGAAAATCTGAAAACTTAGTTTATTTATAAATATTATAAGAACTATTTAACTTTTTTTTTTCCTCCAACTACATTCTGCAGTGATTTACATGTAATTAATGAAAATTCCAAACAGTTTATACCTACTTATTATATCAAACTTTTCAAATATTTGATATTTGGTTATTCAGATCTGGATGAAACTCAATGGACTTCAAATAATTTATTTCCTCTAGTGGTTTCAGCTTTCTTCAATACTGCATGGACTGAAATTTCTGCCATTTGGAGGTTTGAAAACTTCCTAAGTAGCTATTTATGAGTTTTTGTATCCGAAGTAATTTATTACTTTTCTAAGTTGCAGTAACCACAACTATGTATATTATTTATTTAAATTTTAACGTCCATTATTATTAACTGAGAATTTTGGGACGGGTTCTCTATAGGTTACCACCCTTTTCTAGACAGGATAGGGCTGATGCCTTTTCTTTTTTTCTAAAGAAAAGCCATCACACCACAGTGGGAATCAAACCCACGTATGGGGCAATTATTAAACCTGGCAAAATCCACTACTACAATCATTGGGTAGTGGTAGCTCAACCCTTCACCCGAGCAGGCCTTATTAATCTACTACCGAGTTCTGATGGTGCAAGCCTTCAGATGAATAACTCCTTCATTCAAAGGACCCTTTAATCTCCATCTTTGCTTTCAGCAATCATAACATGGATAAAATTTCAAAGAAATGTCTGATGCAGTAATTTTATGTTTTGTAAATGTCAAGTTCAATTTTTGCTCTGTAAACATCATTTAAAGTGTGTTAAATGTTAGTATATGTATTGGAGTTCAACATGTATTTTTCGTTCTGTTTCACCTCCTTCACCCGAGGACTCGTAATCTCGAGTGGTCTGAAATGTTGAATTCGGTTTATTTTTTGCCTATTGTTTTTGAAGATGTTTTTCTTCTGATATTAGTTAGGAAGCCTATCCAAATCTCTTTTTTTAAATTGTTTTAATTAGTCATTTGGCCTTAGGTTTGTTTGTTTTATAATAACTGGAGGAATATCTTTTATTAGTGAAGAAGAGGTCAATAGCTCTCTTTAAGCCTTTTCTTTCTGTTCAGCACTCTTCATATCTCCAAGTACTGGTGATTTTCTGTATCCGTGTTTTTGGTCAGATGCTAGGATGTTTTCATTTAACTGATATGAAAGGGCTGAACTTAGGCCAAAGAGTGCGAACAGACACACACACATATATATATACATATATATATATATATATATATATATATATATATATATATATATATATATTTGTTCGACCTTTTAGTATCAGTTAAATGAAAATATCCTAGCAGTATAGGTCTGTACCAATTTCACCAGACTGTTCTAATGTGATACCATTTTACGGTTATTATATTGTTGAAATTTTCAAATTATTGTATTTTTAGTATAATTTTGTATTTTTTATGTAGACGACATAATTGGGAAGTTATTTGATGTTACCCATTCCTTTAATAATGATTTACGTGACCTTTTTCCGGATGAAATGATGAGTAAAATAAAAATGGTTAAAAGAGGCCAAACATTGATTGAATAATAAATAAAATCAATGTAATTTTGCTAAAATGTTTTTTTTTTTAAAACAGTTATCAACAGTTGGGATATTAATGCCGATTTTATTTTTATGTTAATAGGAAAATTATTGCTACCCTGACTGTTGCAAACTCCTCATGAGAATTAGAGATGGGTTGAAAGGATGAGTTCAAAGTTATGGTTGGAAGTCATGAAAAAGTGGGAGTAGGTTATTTCTGCCTGCAATGGGCTACGGCAAATTCTATGTCGAATCCAGCACCAAATACCTCTCTTTTATTTGTTGAGTTCATTCCAGCCGGTTTTTAAATGTTTAACAGTAAAATGAGTTTATAAATTCTAAGTATCCAGTAAAATAGGACGATTTTAGAGAGCTAAATATTAAGAGTTTTGATTCAAAACTTTTCCAATCACTTCAGGGGTAAGCTTGATATGGAAATGATGACACAGAAACTACAAGGCAGACTTTTCCCCTACACTTTCAAATTCAAGGATCTGACTAAACGTTCATAGGAGCTACCCAACAGCATGTTTCTCCTTTACAGAGCCGCAATTTAACCTGCTGAAATGAAATTAATGATATCATCAATAAAATAGAGACTTCTATTGAAAAGAAATATATTATTTAAACATTTGCATTAACTGTAGTAAAACTGTTATTTAGAATTGAAAAAATATATTGATTTATTCAAATTTTGTTTTTACAATGTAATTTTATGAAATATAAAAGAAAAACTGCAATAAATAAAATAATACTCTATTCTTACAATAAAAATAATTTTACTGTAGCTATGATTATAAAATAATATAATAAATTAAAGCACATTTCATCTGTACACAGAGCAAAGCTTCAGTCCATCAGAAACAGACTTTACAACCATTAAAAACTTTACCTAAAAAAGTTAAAATTATTTACAAATATAAAACATTATATGTAATATTTTTAAATATAATTATGTATGAACTAGTTTTACAGGGTCTTCAGCATTCTACTATTTCAATGACATAATTTATATAATTTTTCATTGTAATAATGAATGCTATGAATTTGGGATCAACATTCTTTCTACTTTCGTTTGTATCAAAATAATGTGTATAAAAAGTATAAGAAATACTGAAATATATTTTTTTCTAATTTATGAACCATAAAAACACGATTAAAACAAATTATTTGTAAATGAACTTTATTTTTTTCTACAAGAGACAAAAGTTCACCATTACTTTGTTATTTGTTTAATGGTCAAATATATTCTTTTGGAGCAAGCTAATACATTTAAGAAGATACAGATATTGTAATCTCTAATTTCTTTTTATGTAAAGTGCTATCTATTTCTTCATTAAATACATTAATAATTATAGTCTTGAGAATGTATAGTGAGCTTTACCAATTACTCTGTTCAGAATATTTTGAAAATTTGAAGTTGTCTCTTATTTCTATCATCCTCGTGGTAGTGGTAGTAAGGAAGCCTGATACTCTTGGCCGTCAATCCGAGACAGAGGAATAGGAAACTACAGCTGTATTGATGGCAGAATTGTATGTTTGTTATTAAGGCCAGTAATGAGTTATCAAATTTTTTTGACAAAGATATTTTAAAATACTTTGATACAAGAAGTTTTTTAAAAGAAATAATATAACTTCAATTATTTTTATTTTATTTTACGATGCACCACATCTCTGGTTAATGGCATCGAATTAATCTTCTGTTGTTAAGTGCTGCTCATAGGGAAATTTGTTGTCAGTAAAGAAAAAAAAAAAACATTAAAAGAATAAACAAATATATAGGCTAAAGATGTTAAAAAAAAATAAATTGGAAATTGAAAAAATTTTAAGTTAATATCAACAGGTTAGGCTTCTTATTGTACAGGCTGGTATCGATGTCAGTCAGAGCGGTTTACTGTCCAAATGGTTAAATCCAAACAACTTGTTTATTTCATTACATTTTATAATAAAAGACCGGACAAGATTTCTCCTTTTTGCATAAAAATCTGAATTAGCTGCTTACCTTATGTTAATAACACATAAATTTTAAGAAAGCATGAATTTTGAAAAGTATTGCAGACAATATTGGTCTCCTGATAATCAGGAAGGAATCCATGTTTGTGATAATATTAAATTGTTCTAGATACCCAATTGAGTTGTTCACCGTATTCAATTATAACTGGTTATTGTAAAAAGTTAAATATATTTTTGCTACATTAGGTTTTCAGTACTTACAAGTAATACATTTACTACACGCAACATTTTAGAGCTAAGAATACTTTGCAATTGCGATATCTAGAAGTTTGACAGATATAAATTAATAGTGCCTCCGGAGAAACTGGCAACATTTGGAATGTATTTCTACTTTTGTCTCTTCTAGAAAAAAAAGAATGTATAGTATTTTATTATAAAAATATCTGTAGAAGTCCAATAAAAGGACTAATAGCACCTCTCTTCCAAGGCATGGAGCCTACTTTCCAATGATCACAAGAGCTTCATTATAAAACCCTATACACTGTTTATTAACTATTTGGCTTATTTGGCAGTTTAATTTATTATTCTAGAATATAAATATTAACTAACAACAATAATTTATCTTATAGTAACAATAAAATACACAATCATAACAATTATTATTTACAAACCAATCCAATTGTCTCTCATACGTCATGATTATCTTTGGCTTCCAAAATTGTTTTCAATTTTTTAGTAAATTCTTAAAATTTTGAGAACTAGTGAGCATTAATGATCAATAGGAGCCAAAAATTATTTTTCTGAGAAAATTTATTTTTTAGATTATTATAATTTTATTGACTGTTAGTAATAGTTTGAATCTCACATTGTTTTATCTAATATTAAATAATTTTCAAAGCTTAATGATCATTTAAACTTAAGACAATATCTAATACTCTTCTAAGTTTAAAATAAATTAAGAAGAAATGAATTCAGTCTTACAAAATACATGAAAATAAAATATAATTATAAACAATTTTGTCAGATAAATGTAAAGCCTTATTAACAAAAATTAAGAATAATTATTTTGAGTACAATAATATTAACGTATTTAAAAAAAAACGTAAATGCCCAAGTGAAATGAACTGCATAAAAGCTTGAAAAAAGTGCCGTTTACGTAAAACAGTCTAACAGAAAATCCAATAAAAATAAAATACCCTGATAAGTTATCATATTTTTAAATAATTTGGCATTACACGGTTTAAGAATAATTAATTGGCTAGCTCTTTGCTATTTTTTGTTGCCATCAATTTCAGCAGATTAAAAGCATCTTCAGGCAAGAGTTTGTGACTTCTTATTCTGAGAACTGACTAGAGGTCTCCTTGATGCTTAGCATTATGCTCTGAAAATGCTAATAATATAACAAAAAAATGATAATAAAAAATATTCTCCAAGATGTTGTCACTTTTATTCTAGAGAAATATTTGTAACAATTTTTACATAAGAGTTTATATTATTTATTCCTAAAATCAGTTAATGAACAAAGTATTTGTAAAATTTATTTATTGGATATAATAATGGGGCCATTTATTAAATATTTGTTCTTCTGAAGTAAAGGGTAATGTCTCAATTTTTTTTTACAAAATTAATTTTATTTTATTTTTAATTTTAATAAAATTTGTTTAGCTTTTAACCCTGATTAAAATCAAATTTTGCCAAGGACAAACACCGGATCTGAGCTTAATCAAGATAAATAGCAATACAAGAAAAAAAACATTATTATATTATAATGAACTGAAATTTATATAAAAATGGGCATCAATCGCAAGCAATCGATATTGCAAAAATATAACATAAACCGTTATTCGTTCCCTCTCTACTGTACAGTTAAATTTGATGGCAAGTTGTGTTGATTTTTTTTAATAATAAAAAAGTAGCTCATACTAAATATCCTATTAATAAGGCTTTACTTTGAAGCGATGAAAGTTGTCTTATTTGCAATTTAGAGAATCTAGTGTTTTACGAATTCTGTACTATTAATAATCATTTATATGAGTAATCTGAATATTATAATATTATACTGAAGCTTCATCAATGACTGTGATAACCCTGTTTGGAGGATTTGGAACAAGTCGCCATTTTCCCGTCCTCGGGTTCTCTTCCTCCGATTGCCGAGCAAGTGACCAGCGCCTTCCTTTTCGGTCCATTATCACTGGCATTTCGGCAATCAAGTTATTCTCAAATTCACTTAGCATTAAGTAGTTCTCAACTTTATTACACGATGTAATGCAGTCTCCAATTAAATCAAGGTCATCCAGAATGTTGTCTGGAAGATCCATGTCAGCTATTCCTTCCTCAGAAATGCAAGTCAACTCAGGCTTCGGTACTGAACCAGCTGCTGCAGCAGGCTCTACAACAACCTGAAACACATATATCTATGAAAATAAAGGTCCTCTTTACATAGTTTTTTTTACGTTAATAAATAGCCAGAATACATAAGGATATTTATTTACTTTTTTCATGAATGAACACAATAACAAGAATCTGGAATAATTCTTATCAATATAAAGATGGTCAGAGCTTGGTCAAAATGGCCGATATAAAACTACATCTATTATTTTTTAAATGAGTTTGCACTTTGTTGTTTCAGTTGATTTTGAAGCCTTCATCAGAGCTATGAGAAAGTACAGATACAATCTGATGAAGGTTTCAAATTAAAGCCAAAATGTTGGCAAAAATACATCCTCATTTTTTTTTATCAAAAGATGTATATTTCAACAGTTATGACCTCAGCTATCTGCGTAGATGAGTAAAAAATAAGAAAATAGAGATGAGAGCTTACAAGTTCTTCAGGTTCAGCAGCAAACGAAGGCCTTCTCCTCTGAGGGCAGATTTCTGACTCACAAGCTCCTTTGTCAGTTCCTGCATGTTTATGAGCCCTTCTCCTGTGACAATCTATCAGGAATAAAGCTAGACTACCAAGAAAAACACAACTTGCACTGAAGTAATAACCAGATTTACCTCCATATTCAACGTTTATGTAACCTGAAATTAAGTTATGCTGCAATGAATATAATGAATTATTTATAAAAAATAGTTGTTAAATTCAATTTGTTTTTCTAATTCATTGGTTATACTACCCCTGCCTATGTGAGTAATTGTCAGTTCTAAAAATTATATTGCTTGATAAAGACCTATTTATTTAAGGTATTTTAACTGCTTAATGAATGAAATTATACTAAAAAATATGCTGAAAAAAGGCGATAAATGTCAATAAGTTGCAGAGTCAATTGCCCTGCAGTATGACGGGCAATGGCTATAAATATTCGTAAAATGTTCAGTGCCCGAGGAACTCCTTCATAAGAAAATAGAATAGGCATCTATTCCTGAGATAAATCAGGCAGGGTCATTAAGCGGTTAATAATTTTTATACTGATGTCTATTCGTTCTTAAAACTTGTACCACGCTTCTGGTGATGTTCCCTTTCGTATCTTATTTTTGGAAAGAGTGGAGTCCAGGGGAAGCAATTTTCCTTTTTACCGTGCGTCTGTCTCACTAGTTCTGGCTGTAGAATAGCAAGAAAACAAAAAATGACCGCCTTATAACCATTACGGCTAATAAGATGGTGATGTCTGCAGGTAAACTTCCAATCCTAATTTTTTTTTTTTTTTTTTTTTTTTTTTTTTTTTTTTTTTTTTTTAACGGCGCATTAGCCCACATTTGCATGGCTGACATTCAGGGTGGATGGGAAACTTCCTGCCGCTGGTGGTGATCAAACCAACCATCTCCCTCTTATGAATCTAAGACGCTAACCACTAGACCACGGGAAACTCTTCCAGTCCTAATGAACCAATTTTCAGAATGAAACCAACTCATGGTTTTTAGCATTGAAGAAAAAACCCCAAATTTCATAACCTATTATGTTATGTAAACAGTCAAAAAGGATAGAACAATCTTAAAAGCACAAGATGTTTCCCTATTTTTAACATACACTGCATTTTGTGAGCTTGGTCCATAAGAGGTAGGAGAGATTCAAACACATTAAAGGACTAAGAATAATAGAAATTTAATATAATGCAAACTTCAAATGAATAATTCAAGATTTGGTTCATTACAATTATAAATTAGTGATCTGTAACTTTAAGGGCTTCTGTTTTGGATAAGGTAAAGATCAGAAAGTATTATTAGCTCATTCGAGACTGATAGCGACTTTCGTGACAACAGGCCAGCATGCCTTGTGGACTGATAGCCACTTTCGAGAGACGACCATTTCTTCGTTTCAGGACTGGAAGCCACCACTGCGGTAAATTTTTGCGCTATATAACAGTAAGGTTTATGAGCTCTAGTCACTCTCACTATCCACTTGAGTGCATCAAATTGCAGTTTGAGCCTATTGAATCCAGGTTTCTGTTTAGTACCCGGTTCCTTTGCATAGTTCGGATCCCTCTGAAGGGCCTAATTTCTGTTTTACCAGTTAATGTGTATGTAGGGATCACATTCCTTAAATATTATATCAACGACGAGACATTTTACTTGATATAATTTTAAAACAAAATAATTTAAAAACCAAAAGAAAAAAAAAAAAAAAGGTTTTTAAGCCTGCCACTGATTAGTCTGAAGCCCAGAATGAGAAAATGAAAACTTTTTAAAGAGAGAAATAACAAAAGTATGTGAGAAGAAATGAGAAGAGGTGGGCGGTGGAGGCTCAGCTATTTTAATGGCGTCCTGTAGGACCAGGAGGGTGAAACAGGCTTCACTCCACGGGCATCTAAGATTATGCGGGTTGTGTTTTGTAAGGGTTAATGGATAATGCTATGTTCAGAGATTAAACAAACAAATCTCTTAATATTACCTGTAATTGGCACTCCTAGGGCTATGGGTATCGATTGAGAAAACTGCACAAATCCCCAGGTCCTTGCAAAATTCCTGGCTCTTACTCTCTCATAAGTGTAAACTTTAAGAGTGTAATGATAGCCGCCACAAAAAATTCCATAAATCCAAGTGAAAAATACATAGCCTTGTTTACTGTGTGACAGTGTTGTAAGTGCAAGAATAGCAAGCCCACACATAAATATTGCAACTTGAGCAAGATATTGTCTGGCGATGCGGCATTCAGCAGAATTATTTACAACAAGGCAGCCAAAACCAAGGCAACCAAGAACCCAGCCTAGTCCGAGATAAGCTTGAAGTAGCAGGACAGAATCCTCAAGGCCTTCATCTTCTACATGATGAGCCTGCAAATAAGATACATAACAAATGAAGACATTTTGATTTTCAGTTCATTTTTTTTAAAATTAACTAAAAATAATTATGAAATCAAATTGAATTAAAATATAGAAATTAGCTTTAAAGTATATAAAATTCAATACAAATCAAGAAAGAAATTAATGACTGATAAAAATTTGCAAACCAAGATGAAGAATCAATTGAAGTTAAAATACCTCTTAGGAAGAAAAATATTTTATCAGATAAACACTTAAGAGACTGTAGAAAACGATGAAACTTGAACACACTACATGACACGAATGAACTAGAATCCACTCATAGACACTATCCTACAATTTCTAGGTAATAAAAATTGATACAACACACATATAACAGAAGAATTTAAAAGTGTTAAAAATAACTAAATTTTCGGATTCCTTTTTTTTTTCTTTTTTTTTTTTTCTCTCTTAAATTTTAAACTATATTGTTGTTCTTTTTGTTAATTTCCATTTTTTTTGTACCATTTTTAAAAATTTCATAGAGTGTATGTTTAACTTGTTTTGCAATTTTAATTTTTATTCCACTCAATAGAGAGGATTGCATTTTGATATATAACAATCTAATTTATAATCTTAAAAAGATATTTTTTTCTGAACATATAATTTAATAAAAGTTCAAGTACGTAGGTCCAAGGTTTTGTATACAATGAGTTTGTTGTGTATTGTCAGTTTTGATGAAAGTCCCAGTAATTGTCGTATCTCCTGTTTAGTTCCTGCCTTTTCAGTCGGATTTGTGGGTTCTAAGTGAGTCTACTGTCAAGTAATAATGTCAATTAAATACCACAGACTTTTATAGGGACTTCTGAAGTATCATGGTTCTTCAAAGGATTAAAAATAAGACAATTAAGTTTTATAAATATAAAAATAAATAAATAAATCCAGCTGAAAATGTATTTCTTTACCAGGTAGAATATTGGTGTATTAATTCCAAAAGCACTTAGTCCAGTTGACAGAAGAAGAATTCTCACAGTTTTACTTTTGAGTGTTCCAAAGTCAATAAACGGTGGTCCATCATCGACTTTGTTCTTATCTTTTATCTTTCTCTTTTGATTTTTTAAATGAAGTATGGCACGACGTTGAGGATGGTAGAGGGATGCAGACCTGTAGAATGTTCCCAGGAAGAATGTCATGAAAACAGTTACAGTAACGCTCTGCAAACCAAACCTCCAGCCTATAGCACTGTAATAAATAAATAAATATAAACCAAACAATGGACTGGCAATAAATAATGTAGGGAAGTGTGAAAGAACATAAAAAAAGTTTATAAGTTGTAAAAGTTTTGACTAAGAATATGTAAATTGTTTACATTTGATTGATAACTCTCTTAACGTAACATAAATAAAAAAGTCCAGTTCACAGGAGCTGCATCAGCTTAGCCTGGTTCCATATAATACTTATATCTGGTGTGCTACCGAAAGCTTAGAATGAAAAAAAAAAAAAAAAAAAACCAACACCTTAATAAATTCAAGAGTTGTTTTCTCTCGCTGAGGTGGTCCTATAAAAGTTTATACCTGAACCTTTTTAGTAGAACATTTAGTAGATTTATGAATGACAACATTCTATTTACCACAATTTTGCAAATGTTTTCAAGATATTTAAGTAAATACACAAAAAATCCAATGGGAAGTCGCACAATTGAAGATATAATTTGAAGTGACGATTTAAAATGACACGGATATTAAAATAAATTAACTGCATTGTGTATTCATTTAAATTTATTCAAAAGGAAACCTTTTTCAACACATATTTCATGGTGACATTTTTTTAAATGGTCATTTTTCTTACCAGGAGAGCAAAATAAATCATGGTTATTTTGGATCTCATAATTATGTTCTTGTATATTACGATAGTTTGAAATGGTAGGGACGATATGAAATATCTTCTGCTGCTGATTTACCTTCCTTCCTGGCTATAACATTTATTCTTAACAAGAGAGATTATTAAAGTTTCACCTTAATTAAAAACTTTAAACTGGCGTTAAAAACCTCAAAGGTTGATACGCCGACCAAACAAAAGAAAAAAAAAAAACTTTAAGCAATTTAAATCTGAGACACTAATATTCCCTTTGATTTAGCCAAATCCCAATTCCTAAATTTTTTCTCTAAATTCCCAGCCCACCCCAATCCTCTTGGCAGATCCCTCTCATCCAATGTTATTCCTGATAATCCTCCTCGCCGCCATTGGCCACGAGGCAACTTATAACAATAAATAGTGTAAATATTGTAAATAGTTCAACCGAGTTTGCATTCAAATAAGATAAGACCATAATAGTCATTGGGAGTAACAGTAATGTCTGCCTTCTCTCCCCCCCCCCCATCTCATCCAGTGTGTTGCTATTGTATGAACAAATTTACTTATTGTACATATTTGTACAGATTGTAAATTATCAATAAAAAACAATTTAAAACATTACTTTTTTTCTTACCTAGTTACTGATTTAATAAAAAAAGACATGACAGCAATGCCTAGCCCACTGCCAGACACTATGAAAATTTCTACAAGTTCCCTTCGTCGCTTGAAGTACTGAGCCACCATCAAAGATGAACAGTCTCTTGTCATGGAAACTCCTATTCCTGCAAAATGAAGAAATAATGAATGGTTTATTTTTCAAAATTAATTCATTTCCCTCTATAATTCTGTACATTGAGAAAAAAAAAGTGCCAATGTTCATTTTAAAGAAGTGTTGATGAAAATCGATTTAATTTTATTTATTGAGTTCTACAATGCTTTTGATAAACTAATTTCACAGCTGACTATTTAGCTATAAAAAAGTCAGAAAAAAGTACAAAAAAGAAACAAAAAAAAATTAAAAAAAAGACTATTAACTGATACAGGTAGCAACTAAACAAACACATAACAAGGGATAAATAATTAAGTAAATAACAAAATAATAAAACTTGATTGAAATTAAAAAATTAGGAATTTCAAATAGGGGTAGTAAAGTTTAATTAAATTTTTACATTTTGCAGTATTAATAAGTGCTTTTCAAATGTTTGAGTAGTGTGCCGTTGTATGGGCTACCTTCTGTCAGTAAATCTTATAGGCCAGTGGGTGTATTTAAATTATTTAGTTGTCTACAGTTTGTAGACTAAGAGTCAAAGTCACTTTTCAAATTCTACAAGTTGGTCTATTATTTCTGCCTAGTATGTACGAAAGAGAAATAGAGTATTTTTTTTTTATTATTATTATTTTTTTTTTATGTAAACTTGTTTACTCACATTTTAATTTGAAATAACAATATTATATACCTAAGTATAGTTGACATAAATATTTTTGAGAACAACTAATGGATAATTTGTGAATTCTCTATTTCTAATATATAAACTACCTTTTAAATATTGCGAGTCAAAAATTTGTAGCCTCAGGAAGGGGTAATGTACTTTAGACAATATGTACATTTTCCACTCCGTTCAATTAAAAAATTATTTAATTTGGTATTTAGAAAAAAATGTCAGTTTTAAATAATTCCACTAATAGGTTTTGGTATTGTTAATGGAGGGGTGGGGGTTAAGGGCCAGAGAAATTATTTGGAAAGGGGCCCGTAATTCCTCTTAGAGGCCCTGACTATAACAAATAAAAAAATCTATAGTAAAAAAAAAATTAAGTCCAAAAGTATACTTATTTATTTTTACCTAGTATGGCACCATAACTGATGAATATCTGGTGGAACTGCGTAGCAAATGAAGTGAAGAGCACTCCTAGAGCAGTGACGAGGCCACCCATGACTGCAGTTAGCCTGGTAGACTTCTTTCTGCAGAAGGCTATTGTCACTGGAGACACGAACAATGCCACTGCTGTTGACATAGCTCCAACCCATGCTGGAACAAAACAAGAATAACATCATTACATTTATTAGTAACACAACACAAATCGAAATATTGTTTCTCTAACTAAAAACAAAAACAAAAAAAAACTTCACAAGTTTCATGAAGTGAAAAATTGTCCAGACAAAGGCAAAAAGGAAAAATGTCAATAAGTAAAATGTATTTTCTATGAATTACAGCTTAAAATCAATTATTTATGTACTTAGTTTTCATTGAGGATGTCAAATTACCATAAGTGTTAAGAAGTCAAGACTGAAGATGTTTGGTTTCCACTTACTGAGGAGGCTTTTCATTCAACTAAAAAAAATGGAAGGAAAGGAAGCTGACAGTATTCCAAGTGGAAATTATTCCACTTAAAAACCTAGTTTTGACCTTAGAAATGTTTGCAATTTGATTCCCCAAGTTCAATTACTTATAAAACGTGTACCTGGAAGCCCAGGAACGCAAAAACGTAAGCGTGACGATTTTATTCGCATGAATTCCGCCCAAAAAACAATTTTCGGGATGACGGAGTCTGCTTGTTGACAAACTTGCCCTTTGAAATCATACAAAGTATTTTTGTACTAAATTTCATTAAAATCGGTCCATTTCCGAGCCAGCTACGATGTGAATAGACAAATTTATATAAATTTACTAATTTGAACCACTGACATTGTCGTGATCTAAGGATTCTGAAAGGGGGCGAGGTTAGCTCGGTGGCAGAGCACTCGACTAATGAGAACTAGAGGACTCAGGTTCAAAACCCGAGCGTGCACTAAAGATTTTTTCTTCCAGTGTCATCGTCCGAGATTTGGATTTGGGGTCCCAGATCGTCCCTAGGCTCACCCAGCCTTTAATTAATTAATTAATTAATGGTACCTGCAAAGGAAAAAATCAGGCGGCCGGGGCATAGTAATGACCATACTATCTCCCTAGCAGAGATGGGCATAATTTTATTTATAACTAAAAATACGAATTTATTCGTACTTCATATGTTTGTAAATACGAATATAAATAAATTCGTATTCATAAGTGTGAATACGAATTTATTTTTATTCACGTATATTAAATATAGAAATAGAAATAAAATTTTATTCGCAAATTTTCCTGCGAATACAAATAAAGTCACAGAAAAAATTGTAAATAATCACAAAAAATCAAGTGATTACAAACAAAAATCACATTAAAATATATGAATACAAATTTATTCACATTATAATTTGTGAATACAAATTTATTCACAATAAAATTCGCAAATAAATTATGAATTTTTTCGTATTAAGATGATATTAAGAAAGTTATATATTGGGTTGGCAAGTAAGTCCTTTCGGTTTTCATATTTTTTTTTTTTTGACCGAAAGGACTTACTTGTCAACCCAATATATATATACATATATATATATATATATATATATATATATATATATATATATCAAGGATATATGGACCGCCAGAGGTACAATGTCCCTGCAGTGCGGCGGGCTCGGGGTATATATAAAAAAAAAAAAAAAAAAAAAAAAAAATTGAATCTAAGCGCAATAACCTAGACGTTAAGCGGTAAAAAAAAAAAAAAGTAATAGTATCCTATCGTTAATTCGAATAAATTCATATAATTTATTTGCGAATTTTTTTGTGAATACATTTTTATTCACAAAATATAATGTGAATAAATTTGTATTCATATATTTTAATGTGATTTTTTTTTGTAATCACTTGATTTTTTGTGAATATTCACATTTTTTGTGATAATTTACAATTTTTTCTGTGAATTTATTTGTATTCGAAGGAAAATTTGCGAATAAAATTTTATTTGTATTTCTATATTTAAAATACGTGAATAAAAATAAATTCGTATTCAAACTTATGAATACGAATTTATTTATATTCGTATTTACAAATATATGAAGTACGAATAAATTCGTATTTTTAGTTATAGATAAAATGATGCCCATCTCTGCTCCCTAGTGTGCCGTATGGTCAAGAATCAGATACCTCTACAGAATCTGCCCCTCGGGGCTCTTGGTGGCCTGTTAAGGGACTGATTTTTTTGTTATGGGTTCTGAAACATAACTTCCGGCACTTCCGGATTGCGATCAACCTCATAAGTGGGTTTCCACGTATGGCGGGATGGAGGAAACGCGCTATAACTCTGTGTATAAAGGGATGTTGATAGGCTGCACATCTGGCTATGTAAATGCTGTCAGTGCTGTCATTGAGAGATACCCTAGCTGTACATCACTGTCCTACAGCCAGGCGGTATAATCTTTCTCTTCTATTTGTATAATCTATTAGTTAGAAACTAGCTTTCTGCTTAGTACCAATCAATCTCTAGGAGTCTACCATCTCTACCTTATAAGGCTAGTGGAAGAGTCTATAAGGACACACTTTAGCACTAATGCATATTCAGTAAATGACCTTTACAGCTCTTTAATATCGTATAAATGTTAACTATAGTTTGAAATTCCTGAAAAATTAACTCTTTAGGTTAAGGTAGATGAACTTTTTAAAATCGAGGTAAACAGAAATGCAGTGAATATATCGTCCCTACCATGCAAAAATTGTTTTTGCGAACCTTCGAAATCGTTTTTGTATGTCAAACTATCGAATATATCTTAGATTGTGGACGATACGGCTTGTAAATTGACGCAGCTCTAACCCCTTTAGAATAGCCTTTAATGCATTAGATAAAGTATTGAATAAGACCATTTTTCAATATATTACTTCGTCAATTGATTAACTATGTTCGTTCTCTAGTTTGTTCCGATTTGAAAATTTGATAGTTTGACATGGTAGGGACGATGTATATAATTTAGGACTCTTTTGTCCAGTATTACTCTTTTACTATGAGTAGTCTTACAAGTTGATTTTGGGCTAAATATGTAACTTAAGTACATAATAGTACCTCTTGGAGGAAATAACGAAGAATTATTTTTGTGATTAAAATAATTCTGCACAACGAAAACAAATTTCTTGGCCAGAAATTCAGATTATTTTTTCCTCCGACCTTTATCGTTACTCATACTTTTGTAATTCAATCAACCTAACCAGTTTTTAACTTATTACATATAAAAGGCTTCGGGATTTGTTACAGGAATCTGCGGTTTAGGTTTCGCTTCCCTCTATGTCGCAGTATCAACAAAGGCACTTTTTACTATCCCATACAAAAAGAAAAAAAAGAAAAAAAAAAAAAGAACGAAACTGTCATAACCTGAATTTGGAACCTTTATGAAGCCAAATTATTTCAATATGTTTTCTACTTTGATTCCCACATCTGTGTTACAAAACTACTTCGTTCACTTATTCGCATGTACAAAATAATAAATAACTTGTTCAGCCCTTAAGCAGTTGCATCTATCACATTGGCGACGAGGATAATGTTTTAAGCATAAACAAAGCAATGCCTAAGAGAAGAGGAACACACAGAAACATCGATGAAGATTGTCGCTCAGTCTTGCGATCTTCTAATAGTTTTCAGGGACCAATACAGGAGGCTACGGTAAGATCGATTAATCATAATTACCCTAAACTCGATTCATTCAATGGCTCTGAAGGTGAAGAACTGAAATACTGGTTCCAACGCTTTAAGATCTCTGTGAGAGCATCGGGGATTACAGATAACAGCTTACAAAGAGATATTTTGTTACCTCAGATCCCTTCAAGGTATTGGTAGACCATTTTTATCCAGAAGATGTAAGAGAACAATGTCTGGATAGTATTAGTGATGTCCTAAAGCAGCGTTTTTATAAACTAGACAACCCTCTTACTGCGCGTATAAAATTTGCTCACAGGTATAGGCACGAGGCAGAGACCGTACAACATTTCATTGACGATTTAAGAAGCTTATCTTCTTCTTGTGAATTTCACAGTACTCTGGACGAGCACATGAGGGACCAGCTCATTATTGGCATTAATAATGAGTGTTGGCAGCGGGAATTAATACGATTACATTCTACTGCAACGGCGGTTTTCGCAGACGTCCACAAAACCGCACTGCTGTTAGAAAATGTTGAAAACCAACAAAAACATTTTCAATCTCTTAGCTTAGGACAGAAAAATCATGTGAACAAAGTTAACCATGACAAACACAGTAAGAGGGTGCTTAATTTAAAAAAGGGAGTCCACTGTTTCAGATGTGGAAACAAATTGCATAAGAATTCAGACTGTCCTGCCCGAAAAACAACATGTAGGGCATGCCACAGGCCTAATCATTTCGCAAAAGCTTGCATAGTTTCGGGAAATGCTATTATTGAACGAGGAGCAATATCGAAGTTATCATCACGGTTGACTGCTCATTTTAAATCCAACCCCAGTTCTTCAGATGAAGAAAGCATCAGTTCACAATCTTTTAAATCAAACATTCACTCTTTGAAAGAAAATATTACTAAGGCGTCTAAGGTTATGCTTAAGGTGAAGTTAAATAAGAAAGGTGTTAACATGCTTTACGATACTGGAGCCTGTCACTCAATTATTAGTGAATCTATTTGGAAAGCTCTAGGCTCACCTGAGTTAAAGCAAGCGAACGACCTGACAGCATACACTGGGCATACAGTTACGGTAGTAGGAGCAACAAAAGTACAGGCTACAGCTTTTGATCGAATTAAAATGCTACCCGTCTATATTATAAAAGGAGAAGATGTTCCATTATTTGGGCTGGATTGGGTTCTTGCTTTTCGTCTCCCATTACCAGCAGGAGCCATTTTATGTAATGTAAAAGACGAGAAATTATCTCATTTCAAAACACGCTTCTCGTCATCACGGAACTCCGGCATGGACCAGGAAACTCGACTGGAGCAGTTACTTTTTAATTCCCGGTGTTCACCTCAACAAACAATCGGTAGGGCACCAGAAGAAGTTCTTTATGGTAGAAGACTAAGAACTTCTTTCGATTTATTGAAGCCCGATTTATCCCGGAACATTGACAAGGCACTCGTCAAGCAGAAGGTGTATCACGACCGGAAGTCTAAGTCTCGAGATTTTAGCGTCAATGAGGAGGTATGGGTACAGAACCCAAACGGAAAAGGGTTTACAAAAGGGAAAATAGTGAACAATACAGCTCATTACTCTTACGACGTTGAGGTTGGCGGAGAATTTAAAAAGAAGCTTGGGGACCAGCATCCATCAGCAAACATACGGCGAAAGCGCTCATCGGCGGGGGGAGAAGATGTCATAACCTGAATTTGGAACATTTATGAAGCCAAATTATTTCAATATGTTTTCTACTTTGATTCCCACATCTGTGTTATAAAACTACTTCGTTCACTTATTCGCATGTACAAAATAATAAATAACTTGTTCAGCCCTTAAGCAGTGTCATCTATCACAGAAACAATGTTATATTTGAGAAACTGAGCTCAAAATTATGGTGGCTAAAAGTTTTGTATTATTCGAGGGTACTTTAATTTTCTTTGTGCGTTGAACCTGTTGTCTGGATTTTATTATATTTTAATTTTAACGTTCACTTAAACATAAGGCCAATTTTCGCGACGACTCATCTGCAGGA
Source organism: Gonocerus acuteangulatus (assembly GCA_946811695.1). Classification (NCBI taxonomy): domain Eukaryota; kingdom Metazoa; phylum Arthropoda; class Insecta; order Hemiptera; family Coreidae; genus Gonocerus; species Gonocerus acuteangulatus. Next base: position 42,020,207 of record OX328125.1, read on the forward strand.
TACCCTTTTTTTAGTCAGGGTAGGAAGAGATGCCCTTTTTTACGAAAGAAAAGCCACCTTACCAAGTGGGAATCGAACCCACGATACTAGGAGTGCTCAAACCCTAACTCTAGGCGACCGCCCCCCCCCCCCCAGATTTTAAATTCTTTAATCCTCTATAACGTCTTACTAGAACTGAATATCTGCAGGAACTGAGTTATTTTGGCGTGTTTCTCCATTATAGACACATTTCATGGACATGGATGAATGTCAAAGATGTGCAAATATTTTTTACTGAATCTGTCGCTTAAAAGTTTATCGAAAATAGTTAAAGATATTTCACTGAAAATTTTATTTGGTTCCCCCGTCAACCTACTGAAGAAAAGTGTAGCAGAAAGAATAATAACGCCGAATCGCCAAAATCGGAAGCACTACGATTTTTTCCGAAAAAGAAGTTCCCGAGTGCAGATTCTGCTCATAAACAAACTTTTCCTTTCATTTTAGACAGATGGTTTATTTCTAATAATTCGTCAAATGTGAAATTGTATTCAATTTATTGAATATACAAGGAAATAATTCAAGAACATGTCTAGAAAAAAATGCAATATCATAAATAACACGACAAAGAAAAATATGAAAAAATGTATAATTCACAAAAATTAAATTTTGTTACAAAGTAAACCTCAAACTGTAATTCAGTTTTTTTACTTTATATATATATATATATATATATATATATATATATATATATATATATATATATATAAAGAAAAATAAACTAACATATAAAATGTATTTATTATGTACTAGTGTTCTATTGTTTTTCCATTGAAATTATGTTGTAGATGAACTTGTTTTGATAAATAATCGCTTATTACTCGCATTACTCCGACTTAATAAGGCAATAAAGAAAGCGAAATGTATTCAGAGACTCCTAAATATCTCCATAATTTTGAATTTCAATTTTCCGGCTGTAATGGGGAAATAGCAGCCCTCCTACCGTGAGACCATCCATTGTTATTTAACGAGCATGTTTTACGAATATTAATAGCAAATTTACGGTAGTGTCCACTATCGTAAACAGTATACATTACAATTCAATATACTATGAAATAATGAAAATAAACTTTAAAATCTGCTACAGATTATTTTTTTTTAATTAATGTTTAAAATGTATTTTAAACAGTATACCATTGGGTTGACCGAACCCCTTGTCCTGAAGAAATCATACGAAATTAAACATTATACCATTGGGTTGACCGAACCCCTTGTCCTGAAGAAATCATACGAAATTAAACAGTATACCATTGGGTTGACCGAACCCCTTGTCCTGAAGAAATCACACGAAATTAAACATTATACCATTGGGTTGACCGAACCCATTGTCCTGAAGAAATCATACGAAATTAAACATTATACCATTGGGTTGACCGAACCCCTTGTCCTGAAGAAATCATACGAAATTAAACATTATACCATTGGGTTGACCGAACCCCTTGTCTGAAGAAATCATACGAAATTAAACATTATACCATTGGGTTGACCGAACCCCTTGTCCTGAAGAAATCATACGAAATTAAACATTATACCATTGGGTTGACCGAACCCCTTGTCCTGAATAAATCATACGAAATTAAACATTATACCATTGGATTGACCGAACCCCTTGTCCTGAAGAAATCATACGAAATTAAACATTATATCATTGGGTTGACCGAACCCCTTGTCCTGAAGAAATCATACGAAATTAAACATTATACCATTGGGTTGACCGAACCCCTTGTCCTGAAGAAATCATACGAAATTAAACATTATACCATTGGGTTGACCGAACCCCTTGTCCTGAAGAAATCATACGAAATTAAACATTATACCATTGGGTTGACCGAACCCCTTGTCCTGAAGAAATCATACGAAATTAAAAAACATGTAGAACATATATTAAACCACTGTACTAATTTAAAAAAAATAATGTAGAATAAACTTTTTAATCTGAAATGTTATTCGTAGTCACTAAGTGGATTTTTTATTTCTTGACTATTGGGAATTCTTGAAAACAATTAAGTTCAGTAATAATTTAATTATAAAAAATATTTCTATTGTATGTACTTACTAAAGTACTCCTTACTTACTAAGGTATTTGATGTCATTGAATTAATTGTAATTTGAAGGGAGACTTATTTTACTTACGTAAACTATTTCTTATGAAATAAACAAAATTATTGTACGATTTAGACTTTTTTAAAATAAACAATTTCTTGTTAATTAGCATAATTATAATACAATTTTAAAACTTATCTTAGGTTTTAACGGGACATACTCTTATCAGGGAGTGCCCCTATCCTCTCTCAGTTGGTAAATATTTTTGGCTAATTTATTTAAAATGGGAAAATATTGACTTATTATTGAACTTATTTTGCTTGATTTTTTTTTTGTTTTAAAGGTCGAACTGGTCTAGGATCATCTTTAAGGTTTGTTTCCAGAATTCCTTGCCTGAGGCGTTTGTACGTAAACCTTTTCCTAACCCTAAAATATAATAACCAATTATTTACAAAAAAAAAAAAAAAATTAATAATTCAAATATTAAAATATAAAACATTTCAGATCATTAGTTTCAATATTAGTGTATTTTGCTTTCAACAACTTTTTTTTTCTCATTATTATCTTTTCCTCTCATACATTTTGATTTACTTAGGCAACAATTTCAGATTTATATATAAATATATATATATATATATATATATATATATATATATATATATATATATATATATATATATATATATAATATAAGGCTTTAAATTTCAGAAGGCAACAATGACCCATGTGGTTGAATTTGCGTTAGGAAAAAAAAAAAAAAAAAAAAAAAAAAACCTTTTCCCCAATAATCCCCAAGAAGGCCGTGGAAGACAAATTTTTCTTCTGAAATTTCCAATGAAATTTATTTTTAATTTAAATGAATAGCAGAGACAATAAGCGTACATAAATAATTAGAGGATTAGTGTAAATATTGCACATAGGCATTGTATTCGCCAGATATCAGAGTATATTACAAGGACTTTAGTAACAACTTAGTGAAATCTATATTTTCTAGAAACGTTTGACAGGCAGAGATTTGAACCCAGAATCTCTCGTTTACGCTACAAATTTCGTCACCGGGCTTAATTATTAAGTTAATTCATTTAAGCCAAGCTTGATTCGATTAAGCCAAGGTGTGATTACTCTTAACTTTAACCCTTTTTCTATAATCACAAATTTTCAGTGATTATAGAACGTAATAACAACTCTTTCTGTGATTAAGAACGTAATCGCAACTTTTTCCGTAATCACTACTTTTACGTTAGCATTGTACAGTGACCTAATAATGTTAAATACTATTAGGTCTTTTCAATATTAATATAAATATTTCCAATTAAAACGGATTTTGGTGATTTGCTTTAACGAAAGTGTAATAAAGGTCTATCTAAAGCGATTTAATGAGAAGATACAATAATTGCAAACATATATGTGTATATAAATTATTGCAGGACATCAAACACACTGCGTAATACTACACACCTTTGCTGTAAACAACACTGTAACGGAACAAGAAAAAAACTAATTGATGTTGGTAACTGAATAAAAGATTGTTGTTCGGTAGCTTTTCTTTTGATCTAAATGTTGTTTTTTTTTTATACGATTCACAATGTATAAAAATGTCAAAGAAAATATATTTGAGGAACCACATCGTAAGATTTAAGAAGCTCCGATTAAAGAAGAATAAGGAGAAAATGCTATCAGATAAGGAGTGTCAGGTACGAATTTATGACTGATGCTGTCAGTTTTTCGGCTGCCTTCTCAGAGAACCGGTCGGTCAACCTTCTACAATAAATCTTTCCCCACTTTTAATGAACGCATAGAAAGAAAGATTTTTTTTTCAGTCTCTGAGCCTCTTTATCATAAGCACCTACTTTCCGGATTTCGTCTTCCTCTCGGCCATTCTTGAAGCAACTGCGCCTAATCTATTGTAAAGAAAAGGTTCAGGGGAGAATATTGGTTTGAAGAGTATAAAGTACTGATTTGATTTAGAGAGAAGGAAACTTGTATAAGATTTACTCTCTTGGCGACAGCCGGAGCCGTCATTTCAGGGTCGAAATTCTTACCCAGACTGTCCTAAGCCCTCACCAGAGGATGGGTGCAACCAACGGGGTAAATGAGTAGGTCGGAGCATAGTATCGACTAATATATATTCCTTGTGTACTGTGTTACATAGGGTGGATTAAAAAGTCCGACATGAAATATAACATCTTACTGCGTCTTTATATAATTTTTCTCCCTAGTGTGATTTGAAATTTCAATTTTTCATAATTATTTGATTTTTGCACAATTAAATGAAAATATCCTTGACTATTTAAATAATTCCTTAATCTTGGATGTGGATTATAAGAAATATTTATGTACCGTTATTTAAGATATCTTTACGATATATATATATATAATATATATATATATATATATATATATATAATATATATATATATATATATACATATATAAAATAAAAATAATATATTACTATATACTCCAGGGCCTCCTCGTCGTAGAATGGTTAGCACGCCTGATTCTAACGCAGGATTGAGTCCCGCTAGTGTGCTCGAGAAAAAGGAAGAAAAAATATCCCCGATGTGCCGTTAAAAATCAACCAAATACTTTATATACAAACTAGATTAGTTTTATTTTTATTGTCACCTTTAATATTATTATATAATTATTATTATTTTTTTTTTATTTATTTATTTTTTTTTTTACGGCGCATCTACACCTAGGTCATTACACCTAGACGCCAACATCCAGGGTGCAGCGAGGAATTTCACCAGCGAGCCGTGGGATGATAAAATTCCTGCCGGTGGTTGGGAATCGAACCCACCATCTCCCGCTTATGAATCCAAGGCGCTAGCCATTAGGCCACGGGAGACCCGCCGTTTGGTGTTAAAACTATTTCATTCTTCTTAAGTCCTTAAAAATAAAATTCTGTTATGCGTCTGATGGACGGCATAATACTGGCGAAAAAAGATAAATAAATTTGCTGCTTTTTAATCCCACAAGAGATAACTAAAATAAACCTATAAAAATTTCTCGGCGGCTTTACGTTTATACGACTTTAACACTTACTAAAAAATCAGTCATGTGAATATCCAAGATGTGATTGTACCTTTTAAAAAGTAGTGAAATAACGCAACTTTTTTGAGAGTCCCATCTACCTAACCAACAATATATTCGTGCGGTGCGTGGAACATTAAAAATGAAAAACCTTTATTTCGTGATAAGTTATTTGTTTGGGTGGCTGCTGTGAATTTGGTTTGAGAAAGTTTTGCACAAGATAGACGGGATCATATAGGAAATGTAGAGGAGTTTAATGTAGATTTTGAAAATGCCATCAGAAATTAATTTTATCTATGGCGTTAACGACTAATAGCGCAAAAATAGTAAAAAAAACTAGCGCTTAGACAAAAAAAATATGGAAACGCCTATATCTAGGTAAATAATGAAAGTAGTCAATTTTCCTTGGCAGCATTCAATTACACTTTAGTTGGCGTACACACTCCTCATGTATGGCGATTTCCTTCGGGACCACCCTGTATATATATATATATATATATATATATATATATATATATGTATACATATAAACATATATATAAATATATATATAAACATATATATAAATATATATATATATAAATATATATATATAAATATATATGTATATATACATATATTTATATACATATATATATGTATATATATATTATATAAGTTATGCCATTAGGGCTATATACAGGTTGATATCAGATCAATCTACCCCAGAATGGATTTGAAACCACGTCTAGAAGAATACTATGCTTCAGAGCCATCCATAGCGTACTATGCTACAGTAAGCTGAGCCACCATTGGACCCCTTTTCTATGTTATAATTACCCACACCGACATTTTCACGAATAACTTACTCATGTGTGTCGCACGCACTTACTCAACCAAAAAGAAATGAGTACTTCACGCACAATCACTGGACAATGTCACGCGATAGTAGAATAACTCAAACTGCTGAAATCACTTATTACATACAGATGAAGTATGAAATAATGGGAGCTGTGGATTGAGTTCTTACCCTCCTCAAAGCTGATGAAGGGCAAAATAGTGATGAAGGATTGAAAAATTAGTTTCTTTGCAGTATAACAAACATTTCGTACCTTGAATATTTATAATTTGTTTACAGAGTAAACTCACTGTAGATGGTCCGATTTAGCTGGTTAACGAACTCGTCCAATCGTTTGTTACGGGAATTCTATGTACAGATTTATATGGCAAAAAAACAAACGTTATGGCCGCTACCAGGTTAACAGGTACATGTTGGGTTATTGTATAATATACGTAAACATTAGGGTGGCCCTTAGCTATAGGGAATTTTTTTGAACGTCAAAATTTTGCTGCTCCCACCCCCCAATTCTGTTCCAATCAACAAAAAAACTACCTGTGCAAAATTTCAGGGCAATCGGACAACTGCTAGGCGACCCGCAAATGGTTTGAAATTGAAACATAGTATACGCAGCGATTAATTCCGTTAAAAAGGGATATATTTCAATCATTTTCTCAACAAAAAAAAATCACGTAGTTACATAAAGGCGACCCCATAAATTGTTTAAAATCACTCTGAATCATATATCTCAAAATTTAATTCTAAAAATTGCAGGGATAACATGAAAAAATATTATGTTTTTAATAATGCACACAACTTGTATAAGACAAACGCATTTTTATTTAAAACAAAAATTTCTATAGAATCAAGGCATACGAATATTGAATATTATGTTTTTCTGAGGAAGGATTTAGTAACAGTTAGGTATTATTTCCGGTCCCCGGCAACGATCTGCAAAACAATATGAAAAAATCGATTTTTGTGAAGGAAGAAAACTCATTTTGGTGGAGAACGTACCACTACAGTTTATTGTTTAAAAAAAAAAAAATTATCTGAAAAAATTACTTTCGGACGAAAATGTCAATATTTCAAGGTCATTGCAGGTCGCCTCGGAGTTGTTCGATTTTGCTAAAATTTTGCACAGATCGTTATTTTGTTGATTGGAACAAGATAGGGGGGTGGGAGGTAAACTCTTAGAAAGTTGAAAAATAAGGGCCACCCTAGTAAACATTTATTTATTTATTAAAAGTTTCGCAGTTTTTAGCGATATACTCTATAACAATAAATGATGATTACATAAATGATGATAACAGTGATTACAATAAATGGTGATTTAACAATAAATGGAGATATGATGATTTGACAATAAATGGAGATATGATGATTTGACAATAAATGATGATTACATGATTACAGAATTCATACACATATACACACATATATACATATGCTTATATTATTGCACTATATCTATGTTAATTGTTTATATTTACATTATACATACATTATACATTATTAATATCTATAGACTTATAGCGTTCATTAATATATCTATATAATTTTTTTTTATTCATTAATATTCTTATTAATACATTATTCCTTATTATTATATATATACTTATATTACACATTATTATTATTACATTATTCCTTATTATATATATATATACTTTTATTACACACTATTATTATTACATTATTCCTTATCATTATCTATATACTTGTATTGCTTATCATTATATTATACATACATTATACTTATCATTATCTATACATTATACTTATCATTATCGATACATTATACTTATCATTATCTATATACTTATATTATTTCATTATTCCTTTTCATTATCTATATACTTATATTACACATTATTACTACATTGCTTGTTATTATTGTTATTGTTTTTCGCTACAGAGTAATTCACCAATTAATATGTATTTAATGCTGCAATTTGTTCATAGCAAACAGTTTAGTTTGTGTCTGTATTGTTTATGTTCAGATTTAGTTAATGCTTGAAAATAGATTGGTGTAATGTTATCCTCAAAGATAGATATATCCGCTTTTCAGATTACCTGTATAGATAATGTTAGACAGATACGTAAGTAGAGGGCCTTATTATGTGACGTAATGTCAAAGTTTGTTAAATATATTAGTATTTTTTAAATAAGTGTATATCTTGTCTATATACTGGCTTCTATCTGAGAGTAGTTCAGTCATGTTGTCCGGTAAGTCATAGTTTTCTCTCAACCGACATTCAGTCAAAATGTGTTTTATTGTCAGTGGGGTGTTACATACTTCACATATCGGTCTGTCCTGTCTCGTCATGAGGTGTACGTGCGTCAGCCGTGAATGGCCTATTCTTAGGCGGCATAAGACAACTTCTTCTCTTCTATTCTGCCTTATGCTGGATGACCATTTACCGACTGTTTGTTTAATTTCTCTTAGTTTGTTGTCTATTGTTATCTGCCAGGATCTCTGCCACTTCTCTATAACTATTTTCTTGGCTTCATTCTGCATATCTCTGTACGTTATGTGGTTTATGTCCTGTTGTTGTTGTTTTGTTGCAGTCTTGGCAATTTTGTCGACTATTGTATTTTGTTCAATGTCTTCGTGTCCTGGGAGCCAGTATATTGTTATCAGTTTCTTCGTGTCGTAAATCCGTTGTAGTATTTGTATGTTAAGTGGGTTTGGATTGTAAGTGTTCTGTAGTCCTGTTATTGCGCTGAGTGAGTCAGTACATATCGTTATCTTGTCTTGTGTTACGTCCTGTATGTTCTCTAAGGCGAGTAGAATGGCATGCAGTTCAGCTGAATAGCTACTTGTAAGGTCTGGCAGTTTAATGCTGACGGTCTTTTTATCAATTACAGCTGCTGCGGCCGTGCCTTGTGAAGTCTTAGATCCGTCCGTGTAGATGAATAACGTATCTGTATTTTTTTGTAGATGTGCTTTGAAGTTGTGTTTGTAAGTATGTGTAGATAAGGGGTTTTTCTTTTTAAATTTTGTCAGTTCCAAGTCAAATCTTAGGTTGTGTACAGTCCATGGTAGGTAAGTCGGTGAGGGTCTAACGTAGAGTTCAGTTCTTTGTATATTCGTGCCATGGGAGTAGGATTCGTATCTAACTAGCAATGGGCGTTGCCTAGATGGTTGTGTTTGGTATTTCCGCACCATTACTTCGTCAGTCCGTCTAGGGGTGCATGCGCTGTTCATAGATGCAGATTTTAATGTGAATTTTAAACAGTTTAGCATACGTCTGAACTCCAGAGGAAGTTCTCCGCATTCCACATGGAGACTGTTGGCCGGGCTTGATCTAAAAGCTCCAGTTGCAATCCGTAAGCCTAAATTTTGTATCGGGTCTAGTATTTTAAGTGTACTGGGCTTAGCAGAAGAGTACGCAACACTTCCGTAGTCCAGAAGGGACCTGGTATATGCACGATATAGTGTCAGCATTACACTTCTGTCTGCACCCCACTTGGTATTGCATAGAATCCTTAAGAGATGTAAAGATTTTTTACATCTATCAACGAGACTCTTTAAGTGGGGAACCCAGGTTAGTCTAGAGTCAAATATGAGTCCTAAAAATTTAATTTGGTTAGTAAGTTTAATTGGGGAATTTTTGAGAGTTAATTGGATTTGTGGGGTCCGTCTCTTTTTGGTAAAAATGATACTTTGAGTTTTTAGGGTGGAAAAGTTGAGTCCGTTAGTATCGCTCCAATTCTCGAGTTTATCCACTGTCTCTTGTATTAATGTAGTGGCATATTCAATATCTTTTGTTCGAATGTAGATAAGCAAATCATCCACATACAGACGATATCTTACTGGTGGTGTAATATGCTCGCGGACGGTGTCCATAGCTATTTTAAAAAGCGTTGTACTTATCACACTGCCTTGAGGCACTCCGTTTTCTTGTTGGAAGATGTTGGAAGCAGTGGTTCCAACTTTTACACGGAATGTTCTATTCGAAAGGAAATTTAATACAAAATTGAGGAAAATTCCTTGAATATTCCATTCGGATAATTTTGATAGAATAGGTCGGCGCCAAACTGTATCATAAGCTTTTTCTATATCGAAAGAGACGGCTATAATAGATTCCTTATTAATGAACGAGTCTAATATTTCACTTTCTATAGTAACTATGTGGTCTATAGTCGAGTGATTCGATCTGAAGCCACATTGATACTCTGAGAGGAGTTGATTCTGTTCGAGGAACCATAGTAGCCTCTTATTCAATATTCTCTCGAAAATCTTAAATATACAGCTTGTCAGAGCTATTGGTCTATAATTATCAGCTGATGATGCATCTTTATTGGGTTTCTGGATGGGTATAATTAATGCTTCATTCCATACTGATGGGTAGATGCCAGTTTCGAAAGCCTTGTTATATAATTTTAATAAAATAGATTTTCCAGCATTGGGGAGGTTTTTCAGCATCTTATAGCAAATCCCATCACTACCAGGAGAAGTGCACTTCACTTGGGAAAGTACTTGGCTAAGTTCATTCAGGGTCAGAGGTTCGTTTAGAGGATGTCGGTATTTTGGGGTTATGAGAAAAGGGGTACTTTCTAAATTAGTTTTGAATTGAAGCGAGTCTAATGTGAGCTTTTCGTTGCTCGATATAGAGCTAAATTGTTTGCCAAAAATATTGCTGATTGTTTCGGGGGCAGTAATAATATTATTGTCGTGCTTTAGGGCCGAAATTGGGGGTTTATATTATTTATGATTAATTTTATTAACCATGGACCACATTTTGCTTGGAGGGGTATTACTGTTAATTGAGTTCAGAAAATTTTCCCAGCATTCCCTCTTACTTTGTTTAATGACATATTGTGACTTGGCTTTTTTGCGTTTGTAATCAATAAGAAATTCCTGGCAAGGATTAGCGTTAAATAACCGGAGTGCCTTTTTTCTTTCAGTCACTGCCTGCTTACATTTATCGTTCCACCATGGAACTGGGTGTTTTTTGTATGTGCTTGGGGTCTTGTTCATTGATGTATCTGCTGACAGTTTTATAATTAGTGAGAAATTTTCGAAGTTCTGGATTTTGTTTAAGTGATCCAGGAAGGAATTTTGAAATTTATTCCAGTCGGCATTTTTTACATTATATCTTGGGGTTGATTCGAAGACAGTTGGGGTTTGGGCTGGGCTTATTATTATTGGGAAATGATCACTACCATGTGGATCTGGGCTCAATTCCCAAGTAAATCGAGTGAATAATGTAGAAGAGCAGGCAGATACATCAATATTCGTGTATGTTCCAGTACGTGGGCATAAATGTGTTGGTAAGTGCGTATTGAGTGGGATAAGGTCGTTATTTTCGAGAAGTTTTTCTATAATTTTGCCTCTTGCATTGGTAGTTTGTGCTCCCCAAATTAGACTTTCCGCGTTCATATCTCCTATCAGGAGTAGAGGGGGTGGGAGTTGCCTAACAATGTCCTGGAGCGCATTACTATCAATTGGTTCTCCTGGTGGGAGATAAATGGAACAGTCAGTGACTTTGAACGGTATGTAAGCAGTAACAGCAACTGCTTGGACTGTAGTCAATAGCCTAACAGGTTCACTATAGATACAGTCCTTCACATAGATACAGACACCACCACAAGCCTTACCCCCCAAGAGATAGTCCTTAGAATAGGATTTATATCCGTATATGGAGATTTGCTTACCTGGAGCGGTGTGTGTTTCCTGTAATGCAATTATATTGAAAGACTTTGCATTGTCTTGCAACATGAACTTTAAATCAGCATAGTGCCTTTGGGTGCCGTTAATATTCCACTGGAGTACTGACATAGCAGAATAAAAGAAGAGGGGATATATATACCTTTGAGTGTGAAGTCCAGTTGTGAAATGTACCAGAAATAATATGTGATTTAAATATGTTACGTTTTCTTCTTTGTTCTGCCAGGTTTCTTGACCGGGGGAAGTTTTTCTGTACCTTCAAGTTGCTCTGGGTCAGCTTGATCGTTGCCTGCGTTTTCCGCCTTTCCTGGTGACACTAGTCTTTTTTCCAGGGTCTTGAGGGTAGAGTTAATTTTTTTGAGGGTGCTACTATTTTCCATTCTTTCAGGCGTTTGTTGATGTGTTTCAGTCATATTATGTTTAGCTGGGGAGGTCGTTGTTTGTTCATGGTTTTGTAGGAGAATTTCTAATTTACTAATTAATTCAGATAGTCTTGAAATTAAAATATTTTCGGTGGTCGTGTTGGCTATCTGTGCATAAGAATTTTTTTGTCTAGCTTCTAGTCTTCTTCTTGCTTCGCTGTAAGATATTCGTTCCAATGTCATCTTCTTGACAATCGAGGATTCTTTCTTCAGTACTTCACACTTTTTGTCCCATGCGAAGTGATCTAGCCCACAATTAGGGCACTTGATTTCTTCGCAGGGGCCTTCGTGTTTAATCTTCGAGCATTTACCGCAGATATCGTTTTTGCTCCTACAGAACGAGACTGTATGTCCCAGCTGATGACATTTGTAACAGCGGATAGGTCGTGGGATATATGGTCTTACAGGAATGGAAATGTACCCTAGGCGAATTTTCTCAGGTAAATATGCAGCTACAAATGTAGCTACAAAGAACTTTCCTCCGAAGGAAAGTAGCTATTGAGGTTGCTCTCATGATGGAATTCTTGAAACATTTCTTCAAATCTTTATCGATCCTACCTAGTAGACACCGAAAATGACCCCCGTTAAAATTTATATATATCTATATATATGCATATATATATATATATATATATATATATATATATATATATATATATATATATATATAATTCGTCACAAAACTTGGTATATAGCATTCAATTAGCAAACGATTGAACGAGTTCGTTAACCACCATAATCGGTCACCCGGAAGGGGGGGTTTCCCCCGTACCCAAAACACTAATTTGACCATGCCAGCCGTAATATTTGTTATATTTCAACGAAACTTGGTATTCTTAGTGGTAATCTAGAGAGAAAAGTGAGATGAAAAAATAAACTAAATCGGTTCATTAGGAGGGGGGGGGGGTTACTTCGGACCCACGATACCAATTCGCCACTACCAGCCGTGATTTTTGTTATATTTCAACGGAACTCGGTATTCGTAGTGGTAATCTACAGGTAAAAATGAGTTGTAAAAATAAAATAAATCGGTTCATTAGGAGGGGGGGGGGGTTTACTCTGGACCCAAATTACTAATATACTCATACCGGTCGTAATTTATGCTGTATTGTAACGAAACGCGGTATACGTCGTGGGTAACTCGTGGGAAAGAAGTGTTGTAAAAATGAGCTAAATCGGTCAATCGGAAAGGGGGGGGGGTTTAATTTGTAATATATTTCAATAGAAAAGCCCGCCAGACGTAGGTTCACAAAGCCTATTCAAAGTGCTAATTCTATTGAAATATATTACAAAGTAAACCTGTAATATATTTCAATAGAATTAGCTTGCCAGACGTAGGTTCGCAAGGCCGCCGCAAGGAGCGCTTTCTACCACTAGAGGGACTGTATCCTGTTTCTGCGTCAGATCAAAAGACGAAAATATGAAGTTTTTTGTATTTATTAAGTAGTGTAGTAGGTACCATGAATAAACATAACTCTGGAAGCAAATTAATTACAAAATTAATAATTGAAAAGTTACTCATTACAAAATTAAAAGAGAACTATTCATGTTTTTATTTTATTTATGTAGGATATTGTAAACAAATTTTTTTGGAAACCAGTCTACACTACCCAAATTCCGAGGAAAGTGCTTAGTTATGCAGCTTCTGCGCGACGGACTTTTTGGTCATCTAGTAGGTAGACGGAGATGTAAAGACATTTTTCAAAATTCTTTCTTGAATGCAACCTCAATAGCTACATATCTTCGGAACGTTCAAGAAGCAGACGTCTTCCGCCTACCCAGTACAACCGAAAATAAAATAATTATAATTTCTATGATAGATTCTTATTTTGTTGCCTAATCGAGATTGTCCCATCTTCATCCTTCATGTTTTTTCACTTTTGATCTCAAATAAAACGTAAATAACATTTAAGATGAGTCTAATGAGTGCTTTAAACCATTTCAGCGAAAATAATATTAGTAATTGCCCAAGACAAATTTTACAATAACAATAATAAAATTATTTCATGAGTGCATCCTTAATAGCTAAATTCGCCGAAAAGTGCTAACAAAAATCTCGACTTTATATCTCAATAGATAGAGGGGTTCGAGCTGACAATAATTCCCCCACAAGATTGTTTTTTATAACATCGTTAGGTGTGGTGTGAGTATGCTGGAACCAAGTTTTTGACCTTGTAAGCCGGGGAGAGAACTTTCGGCTGGCGAAAAACTGCGAAATTTTACCATTTTTTCTTCATTAACTTGTAAACCGTTTTGGGTAAAAAAACAACAACCTTGAAATAGGGATTAAAGAACATTTAATTTTGCATCAAGTGAATTTGTCGAAGTCTAAATTAGGTCAATTTTTATCCAACTTTGCGAAAAACTGTGGTGAGCACACTTTTAACGAGTTACTGCTTGGATTTATCAATTCTTTTGATACCCCCTCTCCCTAAAAGTTGAAGAGCATGAATAACTGAGTCCAAAAAGCATAAAAAGTTATACATTTTTACCAATTTTAAAATTTTGTATGTCACTATTGAGCCAAAATGAGAATAATTTCAGTCTAAATTTTTTCGGGTTCTCCCCACCCCCTCTCTCCCCTCCTCTCACACTGCATACACTGTTTATTGGTACATTTAGAGTAGAATCAGAAATTAATTCTGGACTAATAGGAACCAAAATTTTGCAAAATGCGATCACATGAAAATTTCACTTTTTCTCATTTCGGCTCAATGGTGACTTAAAAATGTTAAAATTGGTCAAATTTATAAGTTTTTGTGCTTTTTGGACTCAGTTATTGATCAGCATACTAACAATATTAGAAAAAAAAAATCTTGTGGGTAAATTAATGTTAGCTCGACCCCATTTTGAAGCCTCTACATACTGGACTTTTGATAATCTCCATGGTCATCGATTTCTTCTGATTTAATATATAATGCATTACATAATCAATTGAAATGTTGTTAATATTTATAACGTTCGACGCATAGAATTCTCAAAAGTATGAAGTCCTCCCACAAAAATAAATAAAAATAAACAAGTGTGGTTTCTATATTATATTCTGAAAACATTTTAATAAGGAGCTTACTGCAAGAAGAAACTTCGCATGTATTTATGGGTGGCCATAACTACAGAACCACTTCATATTCCGTTTTAGGTCAGTACTGGGTATTCTTGTTTTCTTCTTTCGTTTTCCTTTAAATTTTCTTTCTGCTTTAAGGACTCTCGTAAATTACGAGCTACATCTTAGGGATACAAATAGGAAATAAGAAAGAATATATGTATAAAAGAGGAGAGGGCGGAATGAAATCCCTGAATTATGAGTTGTGAACTGAGGGAGGTCTTCCAGATTATAACTCAGCTGCAGCTGTGGTTCCTACTCCTCCATTCTACACCATTTACCAACCAAAATGGAACACAAATTTTTGTGATATTTCATTTGCAATAGCCCATTATATTTTTTTTTCTTCTGCTTCTTAACGAAAAAATGAATAATATATTATAAATATGATATTTAAGAGAGAGAAATTTGTTTTTGGATAATTTAACTGCAAGAGACCCATATGGCTATAGACAATTAATGATATTCGTTGTACTGAAGTTCTTTTATGCATTTGGAAGATTCTACCATGCATTTGAAATTTTATTACAGCTAAAAATTGAATGACTTAGTACCTAAACGATTTTATACAAGAAAGATGGGACAATATCGAGTATACAACACAGCAATTAGAAATCAGTAAAGGGCAATGGCGCTATTTTCTGTTAAATGTTCAAACTGCTAATGCTAATAAAGATTAGCAGTTAGAAATAACAGATACAACTGCTAAATGCTAATGTTTATTGAACTGTTGCATAGAATGTTAGGAAGTACTACGGCACGGTATTCACAGAATATTCTGGTTACTACATTCCCATTTCCTAAATTTATTTATATACATAGATTCCTTAGGTTATACGAGCACCATATTCATCAATCAAAATGAAAATAAAGTGTAATTAGTAGTAGTAATTTTTTGTAAAATTTGTTAATTGCGAAGATGTTTTTTCTTTCATTTTAATTTTTTTTAGCCAACATAAGAGTAGAGATTAAATTAGCAGGCTAGCAGCTCGGAGGACAAGGTTGTCGGCACAGAGAAATAGAATCGATAGAGCTAACTATTAACTGCAATCTGCTACGATTTTGATTGTAGAGTTTTGCCTGCTACTACTAATGGCGATTAACTGCTAAAAAATAAAATATCTACTAATAGCAACCCATTACTATTGGAAATATATTCTTTTCAATTTGAGAAACTGGAAAGATGAAGGAATTCTACTTTTATCACATTCGAAGGAATGGAGCTATTGAGGTTACACTCATGAAAGCTTTTTGAATTTTGAATTACCCCAGTTAAAGGGTGTATATATATATATATATATAAATATATATATATATATATATAAATATATATATATATATATAGGTATATATATATATATATATATATATAGAAATATATATTTAGATCTTCCTACGCCAATGTCAGTTGGCCCAGGAAGGGTTTTCGCAATCCTCTCTGCTCTTCCTACGCTCCACGCTATGAGTACCCTAAGGGTACGTTCATGGTGAGGATTCATTCTGCGATGCTACGATAACTACTCCGATGAGCGCTGCCCCGATGTAAAACAAACACATGCATTAAGGTGGGAGTGTTCTTAGTGAGGATCCTTACTTCCGATGCTATTCTCGCACTCGCGCAGTGACCGCGGGGAAGAACAAATATTTTGTTTTCTCCTCGCAGTGTGGAGGGAAGCCGCGAAGTGGGCCTGACTGTGATTGGTTCCTTCAAAAGGACTCTAGTGCGCAGGTCACCTACCCTCTCTCATTACTTCATCTTGTGTGATTATTCTTTTTTGGTTATTTCGTTGTCGAGATGAAAGAAAAGTGGGTCTTTTTGCGAAGATTACATCCAGTTACTTTTGAAGTATTCATTTAGTTAAGTGATTTATAACAGTTACTCGTACTCGCTGATAAGCTTAATGATTAGCTTACAGGTTCTTTGCTGGTTATCTTTTACTACTTGACTCGTTATCTACGGTTATAATTCATATTAGATAATGGCAAGTAATATTTATTAATAAGAAGGTTAATATGATCAAAATCAATTCTCTCAACTATGAAAAAAGTTATTAAGCATTAAAGTTGACTGTTTTGCAGGTTATGAAGGATAACAAACAACGATATTTGTAAACAAACATATTTTATTCCTTTTCTCTCTCTCTTTTTTGGATCTTTTACATTTATTAAGCAATACATGATATGCGTTTCCGCTCGCTACGCTACGCTCCACTCGCTCAAGAAGATATAAGAAAACTCTAGCCAATCCAACTCGAAATTAATAGAATTATATTAATTTAAGCGACTCTAGTCTATTCAACTCGCTAAAATTAATAGGATTCCATTAATTTTTCCGAGTAAGAAACCAATCCCTTTTTCTTTGTCAGGAACATCGCGAACTAATTGTAAAGGCTCATTTTTTCTCACTAACATAAGCAGAGCTTTTTCATAAACAACAGCTAATTCACTGTTGAAGGTTACTTTACTCCCAGCAAGAACCAATGCAATGGTGAGTCAGCATGAACACCCTCCATCGATGTAAAATACATCGGGGCAGCGCTCATCGGAGTAGCTATCGTAGTATCGCAGAATGAATCCTCACCATGAACGTACCCTAAGGAGTACACTGCAAGATCTACTGGTTGATCTCTAGTATTTTAGTATGATGCTCCTGTGAATGCTAATTTAGCACTAAAACGGCAACTGCATCTAAAACTTTCCCCTCGCGTGAGTTATCTTTCCTGCACATGTTGCAACCATTTAAGGATGCAAGCTTATTAGAGTGTGGATGCGTTTACGGGTGGCCAACGATCTGAACGGATTCCTCATTAAAAAACACTTTAAATAATTTAAGTATTATGGTAACCGTTTATGTGTTATATTGCTACAGACCTTTAAACTATTTTGAGTTACTAACTCATTTCTATCGTGTGTGTTTAATTACGTACGATCGAATTAGGTGACGTCATCATACATATGCTTTTTTTTTAATACAATATGAGAATCGAGGAGTCTCTTCGTGTTCTTGTGACCGCACAAGAGTTCCATTAGGCTGAAATCCGGATTCTTTTCTAAAATTTAAGGTTACCTACACTGGACAAAAACTCGTCTTCAGGATCAGTTAGATAACGTTTAATTCGTTTTGATAAAAAATAATTGAACAAAGCAGGAAGGAAATAACAAAGACGGATAAATTTGCTGTGTATAAGATGACTTTTCTCTTAAACCTGGCATATTTTTCGTTTCTTGGATCTTAACTAGAAAACATTTAAGAACCAAGACTTTGGGATATTTTGAGGAATGTTGGAGGTACGGCTCGGACTGATGGGAATAAGATTGCGGTTATAAAGGGCGATCTGAAAGTCAAACCTGTTGTGCACGTGCAGGATAAAAGCTTTTTCAGTTTGGGCACTTGGTTTGAATGCCAAAAGACCTGGTAGATGGAGAGAGAAAACTGCTGATATGGCAGTATGGTCTAGGACCCACTGCAGAAGCGGTAAAATAGGATCGGAGTATGACGTTGATCTTAAAATGAAAAAAAAAATGTCCCTAACAGTCGAGGCACCTTTAAAAAATAGCTACTTTCCTTCGGAGGAAAGTGATAATAATTGTCTATTTGTGGTTTCTAAACGGAAATGTCCGCATCTTTTCTATTTTTCACATTATTGCTTTGAACTGTGCACTATCTAGAAAGTAAGCAGTGTAGGAAAGGAGACGTTTGTACGCGCTGTGGCTGATGTGTATATTTTAATTTTTTAGGATGTTCTGTGTTATTAAAGGAAACTGCATAAATTATCTGCACAGATTATCAAAAAAATCTCAAATAAAAAAAAAAGAAGTTTTTTGGGGATTTCAGTCTCAATGAAATAATCTTACCATCCTTCCCATCAATTTTTAGGCAAGAGATTACTTTGCTAAAACATTTAATTCCTTTTGAGAAAGTTAATTTTGGATCATAGAAATCGCCCAATGCAGGTGTTTGAGAAAGAGTTGGGCGAGTTTTGTTTTAAATATTTCATTTCTGAAGATGTTAACTTGGACAACGAAGAAACCTAATGAGTAGATTAAAGAGATCTTTCAGATTCCAGAGAATCCTTAATTCACAGCTCGTATGCTTTCCCTTTGGCAGCTTTCTTCAGAAGTCAGACGGAGTGACTGACACTAATAAGGAGCTAACCATGTAAATGAAGACTGGACGAAGAAGATGATACGCCTCGCTAGCATGCTTGTAGAGACGCCGAAACTCTCCATTATAAACAGGCACAAGCAAACACTCACGCTAACAAACATAAATATGAAGATGAGATCTTCATTTAAATTTTTTTTCTTGACTTATAGGTCAACTGGTCAAGTTTGTTGTCCTTTTTTTCAACTTTTCATTTTGTCCTGTGCGCTTGCGACAGCTCCCCAAATCTGGTTAAAAATTTATTTTAATGAACATAAAAAGACGACACGTTTGCACATGCAATCAACGTGCTAATAAAAACGCTGGAATAAAAACGCTATTGAAGAAAATAAAAATGCATTTTTTTTATTTATTTAATTATTATAATTTACTTTTTATGAACTAAAAATGTCAAGGAAGACAAGAAAGTTGGCTCATAGAGCTACACGAATATAAACATAGGTAATTATTATTGAAGTAGAGGAAGTATAAAAAAACCTTATCAACAGACACTTGCAGTTTACTTCGAAACGTTTGGAAATCGTGGTTGAATTTGAACATTCCAAAGGCTAATAAATTTAATACAAAATATGCTGAGGTGTGAATTTCGATAGAACTGTCTTAGTCGGGGTCTCCCGTGGTCTAGTGGCTAGCGCGCTGGATTCATAAGCGGGAGATGGTGGGTTAGATCCCCACCGGTGACAGGAATTTTCTCATCTCACGGCTTGCTGAGAAAATTCCTGGGTGCACCCTGGAGGCTGGCGCTAATGGCCAAGATTTGTCGATGCGCCGTAAAAAAAAAAAAAAAAAAAAAAAAAAAAAAAAAACTGTCTTAGTCGTTGAAACAGTGGTGAAGGTTTTAGAATGTGGAAAAAAAGGGCCATCAGAAGTTGGGGTTTACGCCAGAAAAAATTGAATATTAAAGACTATTTACACACACACATCAGTCACGTCACGCGTCCAGTATCAGTCACAAAAAATATGTGTTCTTGAAATCTAATGCATGGGTCTACATTGACCCGGCTCAGTCACAGTTCAGATTCGATCAGGCACCGAACCGTCAACAGATAATTGCTTCTCAACGATATTTTTTTCGTTGTGACTAACGGTTTTTATTTCATTGTTTCGTCAATAAATAAATAATAATAATAATAATTGCATTCTTTCGGACAAATGGACGATGATGAAAAGTTGATTGAGTTTGTTAGAAAGAATTCTGTACTTTATAATTTGGCAAATAATATTTATATGGATACTGGTTTTATTACTGGGGTATTAAAGAAAATTGGAGAATAATTGTTTAAACTTTGCTTCAACGTCACGACCAGACAATCCTACGTAACTGGCAACTAGACTGGGCTATTACTACGGAGAACAAACTAAGAATTTAACTTCTAATTTCTGGCCAAAGTCATAAAGAAGATCACGGCAGGGAAGCCATACTTGATAGACCCGTCTGACACACGAGTATCCGATGGCTAACAAGGACAAGCCTACTTACTGAACCTTCTAATCAGAACTCACAAGCCGGCATATTTAATTTATTTATTAAAAGTTTCGCAGTTTTTAGCGATATACTCTATGACAATAAATGATGATTACATGATTACAAAATTAGTTCCACAATAAATGACGATTACATAAATGATGATAACAATGATTACAATAAATGACGATTACATAAATGATGATAACAATGATTACAATAAATGATGATTACATGATTACAGAATTCATACACATACACACAAATATATTCATATGGGTATATTATTGCACTATATCTATATTTATTGTTTAAATTTACATTATACATACATTATACATTATTATTATCTATAGACTTATAGCGTACATTATTATATCTATATAATTATTTTATTCATTAATATTATTATTATTACATTAATCCTTATTATTATATATATACTTATATTACACATTATTATTATTACATTATTCCTTATCATTATCTATATATTGCACATTATTACTACATTGCTTGTTATTATTGTTATTGTTTTTCGCTAAACAGTAATTCACCAATTAATATTTATTTAATGCTGCAATTTGTTTGTGTCTGTACTGTTTATGTTCAGATTTAGTTAATGCTTGAAATAGATTGGTGTAATGTTATTCTCAAGGATAGATACATCTGCTTTTCAGATTACCTGTATAAATAATGTTAGACAGATACGTAAATAGAGGATCTTATTATGTGACGTATTGTCACAGTTTGTTAAATATATTTGTATTTTTTAAATAAGTGTATATCTTGTCTATATACTGGCTTTCATCTGAGAGTAGTTCAGTCATATTGTCCGCTGTCATTTAAGGCAGACGCTTGATGCTCCCATTGACTTGAGAGAATTCTTTGGAGATGACAGTCACAGTATTGCCACAATACTCAAACATTTAAAAGACAGGCATTTTCAACATCTAACAAAAACGATTGGGAAAATACCAAGCCAACATTTCTGGTTGAAATGAATTAAAATTCTTATTTTATATTATCCACTATTTTAAGAAAAAGAATGGACTAAAGTACAGTTTTACATCTCCCTCTATTGAAAAGTACAGTAAAATAAGCAGTTTGCCAAAGGCGCGGGGAATGAAACTAATAATAAATATATTATTTGTTCAATACGTATGAATCTCTTTTGCGTTAAACATTACCACTTTTGAGAGTTAATTAAGTGAATCTATGGTTCTTCAGTCATGAAGTAGAATGCTGTAAACGTTCCGTAAACCGTAGCCTATTAGCTACGGTTTTCCTTTTCCAGTAATATTTCTGGCAATACAATTTTATAATAACAATAATCACATTTTAAAGTTTTACTTAACATGATGGAAGCTTCGGTTAGAAGCCACATCAGACAATATCATTATGAGGCTCACCACAGCTTGTGGACGACCGAATAGTTGTCATCTCTTCATGTACTCTCTCCTGTGATGATTTTTATACTATATTCACTCATAA
Source organism: Gonocerus acuteangulatus (assembly GCA_946811695.1). NCBI lineage: Eukaryota > Metazoa > Arthropoda > Insecta > Hemiptera > Coreidae > Gonocerus > Gonocerus acuteangulatus. Next base: position 42,042,468 of record OX328125.1, read on the forward strand.
TCTGCATCCACTATTACACCTACACAGATAGAGATAGAACAGAACAACGATAATCAAATACAATAGAATAATTAAGTAATCTTCCTTAGCAATGAAATAGGTAAATCAATAATGAGTAAAACTAAGAAATATTGATAATATTGGCTAAATAATAAATAAATAAATATACGCATGTTATTTGTATACATTGAAGGTAAATATCAAAGGGGATTCCTATTTTTAAGTTTTTAAGGATGGAAATAAAAATATCTTGTAGTTTTTTAACTGTCAATAACTAATTTATCTACTATACGGAAACGTTTGTTTAAAATGATTTACTTTAACACTTATTTCTGTAAAAGAAAGTACAAGTAAGACATTAAGCAAAAAATGTGTAAGCGTTTCTCCAATTTACAAATATGATTCAAATAATTGACATGAAAATGAACTATAATGAGGGAATATACCTTTTAAGTTTTTAATCTTGTGTCAATCTGAGTTCAATTATGTACATATAAATTCAATGTAATTTAACCAATATGTAAAGAGCTTACATGTCTATAATGAATGAAATTGGAATAAGTGACGTTTATGTCGAAGAAAATATATGCTGATATACTAACATATTAAATAATTCCAATAGACTTCCAAGGTCCATGTTAAGACAGTTTTAAGTCTCAAACAATATTACTGCTGTCCTCTATGCATTATTTAGTCGGTTACTCGAACTGCCTAAAATAGTTTAGATTATTCCTGAATGAAACCTTGCACATTTTCATATCCGCTTCTTGGAATTGTTGTGATTGTGTGTAATTTGATTTTCCAGAGAGTTTTCCATTCGCATATGAGGAAAATGAATTGCTTAATTCTTCGAGAAAATAATTCCATTGTTTTCGTTTTCAAATCGTACGTACACTGATGAAAAAAAACCAAAATGATTTGTTTTCCTCTGTCAGTCGTCCGAAAAAGTCTGCAAACGTGGCCAGAGGAAGTCGACAGATTGTCGTTTTCATTATTTTTATTATATGTGTTTGTTTTTCGTCACTATCGTCCTTGTACTTCAGTGCGCTAAATTGCTCAAACACACATCCAGTATGATCTATGTTTAAGAGACTCCATAGCTAGCGAAAGAGCGAATAGTGCTCAAACTGTCTTCTATATTTAAGGGTGCGTTTACATCTGACTCTTCTCGCAGGAAATATATGTCAGGTGTCGGATAGATATTCTCTTGAAGGTTTACATACTGACAGAAATAGCTAGACATTTATGTCATGGATATGTATAGGATAGTTCTGGATTTGTTCTAATTTGCGATAAATTCACCAAAAGCACAAATAATCTGTGTTTACATCTGTTGGTATAGAAGTGTCGACAATACAGCTTCTAGCCAAGATATTTATCTCTGAAATTAAATTCTTCTCGTAAAAATCTGTGTTTACACCTGGTGGTATAGAAGTGTCGACACTTATAGTTCGTGATAGAAATATATATCTCAAACATAAATTGCTCATGCAATAACTAGCAAGTGTAAACCCACCCTTATGATAACTTTCATTTTGAACTTTCAGCGTCAATCTGTCGATACTTGAATATTTGTCATAGATTACCACTGTATACAACTGTAGGACCTTATTCGGTAAGAAACTCTTCTTCAGTACATATTAATAGGAATTATTAACCACGAACAAGGTAATAAATATTTAAACTGAATATACACCTCTTTGCCCTACTTAATCTTCCTACCTCTTTGGAAAGTTGAGTTGGTAGGCCTGATGAATATGCTCTGAAGAGCTGCTGACTGCGGATAAGGGGGGAGTAGCCATTAAGCGAGGATTGCCCTTGGTTCACACCTCCCAACGGGCCAATTACAGCCCGCTAACACCATCACTGACACTCGCTTTTTAAAACCGCATTTTTTTTTTCCACGCTCCCCTTAGTAATAATGGCGCAGCTCCAAGCTCTAACGGTTCTAAACTGCTCCGCTTTGCCAGTGGAACACCGGATGCTATGCTGTTTAAATCATCACCTCATTCCTATCATCGGCTTATTTTACAGCTTCCAGAGCCGCTGGTTAATACAATTCATAGAGGCTTGTAAACGTTGAGTGTTGCTTTCCTCAAAGGGACCTTTTATTGTGGAAATCAAACATATATTGTTGTTATTGTGAACCATGAAAACATTCATTACACCACTATACTCCACACAGTACGGTATTCGCCATCAGTGACTACATTTTAAAATCTAAATGTTTTTATTCAGAAAGTGGGAAGGTTAACAAATAAAATACGTGACTTCGTACTATAAAATGTTCACCCTTAGTTCTCAATAATTTATTTTAAAAGTGGCGGAAAGTTATAGTAGAACACAAGATAAATCAAAAGAGAAGACAACCAAATATAATGTTTACCAAATTAACTATACTCCTTCTGAAAAAGTATATTTAGGAGAATCTGGAAATCTTATAAAAAACAGGATAAAACAGCACGTTAAAAATATGAACGAGAATGACAACAAACCGTTCTAGTAGACCATGCAATAAAACATAAACACACATTTGACTTTGAAAATGTTAAAATATTGGATAAAGAAAAGAACCTTATACAAATAAAAATAAAATATAATTAGAAAAGGGAAAAAAACCTTAAATAAAAAACGGAGATTAAATATTTAAATAATATTATATTCAATATAATTTACGAAATTTAGGGATATTGATATCAATAGTTTTTTTTAATTGTATTATAAGTTACTTTTTAATTACGAAAGCTTTTTATGTTATCGACCTATACACGAAACTATAGATTATAATCAGCAGGCTCATAACGGCAATATTCGTTTAACTATATTATACTACCTAGGGAAGGTCCTCCGTTGTTAGGGAAAAAATTATATGTATGAGGAAACATCTTCTATGCCATTTATGACAATACAGATACCTTGAATGAGATATATAATGATACAATGTATTAAGTACCTCATATAAAGTTGTGTTAAAGTCTATTGTGATTTTAAATTTTCATTTAAGGTCAATAAATATTAATTATGAGAGTGAACATGAAATCCGGGTTAATATCCGGGTTGCAGGGGGGTAAACACCCCCTGCAAAACATTTAGATGAAAAGCGAGATTTTCGCGCTACAATGCACTGGAAACTGGCAGTAGCCAAGCGAAAATTACTTGCTTCCGCTATTAAAATAACAACTAATAGAAACATACTCCACAGTTGCTTATCTTGTATTCATGAAAGAAATAGAAATGAAGAAAACAATAAGGAGAAATGAAAAAAAAAAAAGAAAAGAAAAAAAAAGCGTTTTAAAAGAACAAAACCGACATTTTCGTTTTTTAAGCACCGATTTCTCCGAACGAGATGGCGCTACCAAAAATTGTTTAAGAACCGTTTTTATAGGTAATGTACTAAGCTTTCGAATAGATGCCTTACATTCAACACGATTCCCGAATGTGTTTTTGTATTGAAACTTTGGGTTTTTAATGATCCGTTTCATGAGAACCAGAAGTCCAGGAACCGAAGGAGGAAATGGATTATTTCTGCTACCAATCTCTGTTACCACTGATAGTTTCTGATCCTAGACACATTAGAACCAGATTAATTCCAAAATATCTCTTTTCATTAGGATTTTGTTTCAGGAATTATTTAATTTCTTGCTAATCTAACGTTCGCAGCAAGAGTATCAAGTCGTTTGAAAAGTAAATATTTTGAGTTTCTATTCTAACCTTCCTACAAAAGGAATGAACAATATGTACAAAAAGTCCTAGACGACGCAGTTCCGGATTTTTTGTTATATTGTACATAGACTACACGGTCTTTGCATGTTAATGAGATGAGTGACCTTGGGGAGTATTTCAATCCGATAGTAGACTGAGAAGATAGCGTTCTAGCATTTCACCTTCAGGGCTGACAATGACAAAGATGATCCTCTTTCATATAAATTTCGGATGTTTCGTGTCTGTTATCTAAGTAAGTTCAGACCGCAATTTCCGGGCCTCTGCCACGAATGGCTTTGCTCCTTCTTAGAAATTCTTTGTCCCAAAGAGACCCAGAAAAAACTTTACTGGGCGATAAAATATACTGCATTTATTTTTACCAGAAGTATTTGTTATGTTATATCATTTTTACTTCAGAAGTTACTTTAATTCATAAATAATGGAACATATTCTAGAAATATATTTAACTATCTCCTGTTGAAATTAATATGTTTTTTCTCTGCTTTTCAAAATAACATCTCAAAAAATTTTATCTTCAGAATTGAGTTCATCGACAACTATAAAAAATATTCTGCCCTTACCAGTCCAGGCAACGAACAGTTGTACATGGAAATGTTTGGAACACAATTTTTGACTTCGTAACATTGTTTGGGGTAGTTAGGAGGTGAACATATCAAAGTCCCCACCCGGGGGTTTAGAAGGTCCCATTTTTGGGATTTCGCTTTTATCTCGGAAACCATGTATTCTAGCGACATGACTATTCTATAACAAATGAAAGCTAATTAAATTGACTACATGTTCTATTCTACCAAAGTTTTCGATATTATTAGAGATATCCGCTCTTAGATGTCTGTAATTTTGAGAGAAAAAAAAACTATTGCCACACACTTTTTGCTCTTTTTGACTAAAAAACTCTTGAACGATGGGACCAAAAAATAAATGCTGGTTATAGGGTTGTAGAACATTAAATTCCCTCCAATGATATATATTACTTTACCATTTTATGAATTTGTCTTCAAACGTTAAAACAATTTCAGTGTTCATCGTGAAATCTGGCGACAACTGTTGACCAATGAATCCTTCAATTTTCACCACTTCCAGTCAACGTATTGTCCAATAATTGTTCCATTACGTAAACATAGTGAGTATTGGACGTATAAATAGCACAAAATATATAATTGTGGGCCCGCGGGCCAGAGTATACTCAATTAACACTAAATTAAAGAGTATCTAGACCATTATATTGGCAATGGAACACTGAAATTGTTATAACGTTTGAACAAAAATACCTAAAATAGTAAAGTAATACACATTATTGAAGGGAATGTGATGGTCTACAACCCTATAACCGGAATTTATTTTTTGGGTGCATCGTTGAAGAGTTATCCGGCCAAAAAAAGCAAAACAATGTGTGGCAAAAGTGTTTTTTTCCCAAAATGACCGACTTTCGAGAGCGGATATCTCGTAAAATAAGATATCTCGAGAGACTTGAATTAGAACTTGTGGCAAATTTAATCCGCTTTTATTTGTTAACGAATAGTTATGTCGCTACGACCCTTGGTTTTCGAGATGTCAGCAAAACCCTAAAAATGGGACCTTCCAACACCCCCTACCCCCAGCTCAAAGGCTAGGAGCAGGGACTTTTGATATGTTCACCTTCTAACTAGTCCAAACAAAGTTATGAAGTCAAAAATTGTTTTCCAAGTATTTCCATCGATAACTGTTATTGAGCATTCGTTGCCTGGAATGTACATATAAAGTAGAATGTGCTTGCCATTAATATATTTTGGGCGTGTTATGTCAATTAGAATCTAAATTGGCCCGGTAAAATTTTCCAAGCGGACTTAGAACACAGAAACAAAATGATAACATCATCCCTCATATGTATGGATGGACGTATGAGAATTATTCTAAAATTGAGTTTCTTGACGGACGATACCCTGACGCTAGTGAATGCGACGAGAGAAATCGTACATCATCAACTCCAAGACCTTGCGACCCGCCATTCCAGGAAGTAATATATCGTCGGTAGCATTTTTAATTTAGAAAATCGTTTATCCCAGCATGAAACCACACGATTCTATTCCGCATCCAAACTAACCTTTCAACCTTCCGACCTAGAGTAGATTTATCAATATTTTTTGAGAACATATTAAACTACGAGCTGATTAGTTTAAACTTTTTAATGGGTTGAGGTCCAACATAAGCTTTCTTAAATTATCTTCTAAGGAATTTAGCCGTGAGACAAAGCCACAGAATCGCAGAATTCCAGCTAAAGAAGCTATCGGGGGAAAAAGTAGCCCTTACAGGATTCTGAATTGAACTAACGCTACTATACCACTCCCACGTAACGAAAAAACAAGACAGACCACAGTAGACACAATAGTCAGTAAAACACATACTAACAGAATGCCGAAAAAGGAAAAACTCTTTCTTTCACATAAAAAAGAACGCAATATAGTATTTTTTTAACCAGCAGCTTTAAACAGCAGAATCCAGCTACCAGAGTATTGTTCAATTTAAAAAAATTCGAAATAACACAAAAAATAGAGTAACGCTTAAGGTTTTTCGTTAATAGGATATTAGGTACACTTCTTAAAGGCATTTTGACGTTGGAAAACGAATGAACAAACTTTCAAGGAGTCACAATTTCGAGAAAAGTAGAAACAAATTGTTTTGTAGTTTCAAGTACTCCATCTCGATGGATTAATTTGAAAATATTTACACACCTTTGACACTGACCCGAACTAATATACACAGAAACAAACACACAAACAAATATATATATATATATATATATATATATATATATATATATATATGTATATATATACATTGAACTATTAAAATTTTTGTCTTTGTTACTTACAGAAACAATTTAAAGAAATTTGTTCCCATTGTTATTGGCATTGATAGGTAATTGTAAGAATTGTTCATAGGCAAACAAAACCAAGTCCGCTGCATGGAGTCTTTTGGCGTTAATGAAAACGGACATGATTTTTTTTTTCACTATCTAATCTTCGTTATTAATGGGAAGAGGATATAGTGCCCTATACCATTTTATGGATCGAAAATTCCACATTAAGGAGATGTTGTTAAGTCAATTTAATTAAAATATCGACATGGTGTCCTTTACGTCCGGGGTACAGATATATAACAGTTTTGGACTTTTCGTATACTTTGATACATTACTAGAAAACGATTGCGAAATTGTGGTAAGAGGACGACGATCATTCGAAACGCAGTTAATCTCCTAAAAGATAGATTCAAGGTTAAATTTCTATAGGACCATCTCAATGAAACAATTCAGTGTTTAACGTTTCGCAAGTGCTGGTTTCTTTCATATAGAATTATTAAGCGTTTCTATTCTAAATTCGAAATTCCCGATAAAGGAATTTAAAATTTATAAACTTATTATGATGAAATTTAAAAACTTTATTATGATGAAATTACTGGAAGTATTTTTTTCCTTTAATTTCATGGGAGAAGAGGAAATTGTTGAAATATCCGCGGCATCCGAGATTAAAGAACTGTAGAGCACTAGTTTGATGAAATATGCTGATTAGAGATAAACCGATAGCGGAAGGAGATGAACTAAAAATACCTCCATTGCCCTCCTGGTTTTAATAAGCCCGGCAAGGAAGTTTAATCATTCCAGCTGTCAAAGCGGGCCCAATTACCAGGCCTGAGAAAGCTGAAGGCCTCGACTCCTTATGTACCAACAACTATTTAGTAATTACTATAATTTACAATTTTTCTACAACAACCCTTTTGGCCTTCTAGAGCAGTGGGAATATTTCATGTCTGATGAAAAGCAAATCTAAATGAAGTAAGACCCAAATCGCCCTGGCTACATGCTCGTCAATACATCTAAAAAACTTCATATCATTTGCTTTAGATAAGTCAACTTTCCACCAGTGATAGCGCTATTTTCTGTTAGCTGATCAAACTGCAAATGATTAGCAGTTATAAATAACAGAGACAACTATTGACTGCTAGGAAGTTAGGAAGTACTACGGCAGTATACACAGAAAATGGTATATTCAGATTTGCTAAATTTATTTATGTACATAAATTTCGTAGGTTGTAGAGCACCATATTCATCAATCAAAATGAAAATAACGTCTAATTAGTGATTTTTAAATTTTGTAATTTGTGAAGATTTTTTTTACTTTCATTTTAATTTGTTTTTAACCAAAAGGGTAATAATTGTTTTTTATAAACCTAAGATTTATAGATACTTTGTTTTCTGTAGTACATACATTTTTGGTTGTTTTAATGTTGTTTACTTTTTTCTTTTTTTTAATTTGTTGTATGTTTTGAAGTGACCCTATTTTTCTAAAATTATTAAACGTACAAATGTAGTGCTTTATTCTCTTCTAAGTCATTTTATTATTCATTGTTCTGTATTCATTTTAAATGTTTATAATATTTTGTAAAATTATTATTAATAATTATTATATGGATGTTCGAGTACTTGTGTTTTATTAATTTTGTTACTATGTGTAAGCTCTTTATTCTTTGTGCTTTTAGCGACTACGAATAGCGTAGATTTTAAATTAGCAGGTTAGCAGCTGGGAGTCGGGAGAGACGAGACAAGAGGGAGTGTCGGAGGACAAGGTTGTCGGGACATAGAAAGAGATTCGATTTTAGCGATGAAGACGAGCATAGAGGTTACATTAGCAGATTAGCAGCTCCAGGGTCAGATGACGCAGTGAAAGAGATTCAGTAGTGCTAACTGCTATCTGCTACGATTTCAATTTTAGAGCTTTTCTTCATTAGTTTAATAGTTTTTAATGGAAAAATTTTACCTTGTGTGTTAATGTATTAAAACAAATATTCAGATCGTCATTCCAAAGTTATAGCCATCTTCTATTTGTTTTGTTTCTGTTAGCTTTAGTCTCAGTTTTCCCCCAAAAGTTTCAATCCGAGAATAGAGGTAAAGAGCGCATTAGCCAAAGAAAATTTGCTCTGATTTGCTCAAATTTAACTCAAATAAATTAGAAAAAGCTGCTTCTCCCAAGTAAATATACGATGTAGAGGAAGTGGGATTAAAATAATTGCGGGACTGTGGGAATGTAGAAGTGATATTAGCAAGTCAAATAAACTGATCTTGTGGATGAGTTTACCGGTCACGCCAGGATTAGCTGAAAAGGCTTTCGCGTTTTTATAGTTAACACAAACCCAATTAATTTAAATTTATTTAATGAAATAAAATCAGACTCAATATTCCAATCAGACAATTGAAATTGTTACACAATTATTTTTAGCTAAATCTAATTACTGACAGCTTTTGAATTAACTAGCAAAAAAATATAGAAAAATAAATTGAGAGATCTTGAAAATAAATATAGAGATTTAGATTAAAATATAACATTGTTAAATATAAACATTAGTAAAGATTTTAAATTTCAAATATTATATAATATTCGGCTAATTTAAACTGTGGGGTATTGTGCTAAAGGCCATTGTAGTAGACGCACAATAAATTATAAAAAAAAAACAAAAACAAAAAAAAAACTAGCAAAAGTGGCTAGGGCGAAAATCTCATGGTGTTCAAAGGTCGTGGAACGTTACAGGTGAGTTTGAAACCAGCTTTGGTTGGTAGACTAGTTTCAGCGATTTATTCGTTGCAAAAGTCCCTAATTTGTGTAGGAATACATACCCAAATTTTCTACATTTCCTTGGATGGAAAGGTATCATAAAAAAGTTATTTTTCTTAGTTTTAATGACCTTCAACAAACGTGTTCAACCCAAGCCGTTTTTTTTGTATCAGTACGCAAAACGAAAATTCCAGTTTTTTTTCACGTTTTTCAAAAACGGATACAAGAGTCCTTTTGAAAGTGGTTTTGTTCGATTCTACTGGGCAGTGTACTTATAACAAGTGTACATGAAAGTCTATTAACTCAAAACTCTAAACCGTACGATTTCTTTTGCCAGAACAGTGTTCCGGTTAGCGGAACTAGGGCAAACTTGGAGTTCACCAAAGTTTACTAAACTCTGTTTAAGACATAGTATATTCGTAATAAATTTCATTAAAATCTTACCATCATTAGTAGAGAGCAGAAGTTGAAAAGAGAAATAAACAATGTATACTTACATTCTATCGGCGCTAATGACCTAGATGTAGATGCGCCGTTAAAAAAAAAAAAAAAAAAAAAAAAAAAAAAAAAAAATTATACATTCTATAATATACATTGTATAACTCTGTATGTATATTATACATACACATTAAACTGGATCCAGCCCGTTTCTTTATTATCAATGAGAAATGAAACCAACATTTCTTCAAAATTGTGTTATGGGTCGACGTTATCAGCGTTTTTTTTTTTTTTTTTTTTTTGAGGGGAGGGAATTCCCCTATAGTGAGAGGGCGGGAGGGGGCTCTCTAATAGGAATATCTACATAAAATGAGAGAGAGAAAACTTTATTTAAAAATATAAATAAAATGGGCTGCCCAATTAAATTGGGTTGCTAGATAAACAGCGTGCTTATCATCCATTCGGAAATCGGGTTAATTTACAGGTAAGGAATTCAGAACAAGAAATCTATTTCTTATTCTGAATTCCTTACAACTTCAGCCTGTAAATTAACCCGATTTCCGAATGGATGATAAGCACGCTTTTATTCTCTAGAATAAAGAAGATGAAGACGTAAGAAGGAGATAGTAATGGATGAGAAGGAATTGATAGAACTGAAAATAAAGTCTTAAGCAAGGAAACATTGTGAATGGATGATAAGAACTCACTGGCTATAGATGTGATAGGCGATTATGCCCTATGTGTCCACTAATATACTCGGCTAATGCTGCCAGGTGATCTGTAGTCTGTCCCAGTCCTTCAAGGAAGATGGCTGTGCTCTTCGGAATGGTCCCTCACGATCCGAACCATAGTCCCTTCACAATAGATTCCCTCTTCCCAAATTCGTCCTTGAACTTCTCTCCGTAGTAAGCCGTGGATTTCATATATATATTTTTTTCTTTTTGGCATCTACATTTTCAGCCTTTTTGGTGTTGTTATTTTCGAAGCAGACCGTGGATTCGAGAATACCATTTTCTCATTTTTGGGAAACGCTATATATATATATATATATATATATATATAAAGATAAAAAACGCTATATAAAAAAAAGACCATATGCTCCTCATAATCAATAGATGCGGTACAACATTTGGACAGAGATAATTTAAGGGCCTTAGTATTATGATTAGCCGTTGCATGAGAAAATGCAAGAGGATGATGGAGATTCCCATGCTCTCACGACGGCGGTAGATCATAACCCAAGGTTGTAAGTACCTGCAGATTATAACGACCCCCCCCCCCCCCTTAGACGTGACGCTCCACCATGAATGTCTCATTAACATAATCCTACACTTGCCTGTAATTTCCTAGACTTGGCACGTTTAATAATGAGCGAATGCCCATGTCAATGTAAGTAGCTGTTGTAAAACTAAACTCGATTTAACATTATCGAGAATATTCGCTGATTTTTAAAGAATTCGCTTCACTCAAAGAATCAGAAAATAGGTTTTATATAAGTTTGTCCAGTAGTGTAACAACTTGCTCTTCCGGGGACAATTTCTTTTAAAAAGGTTGATATTGATTTTTAAAATCTGAGCTTCATAGAGTTAAAGTATAATGTTAATTCATACAAAAAAACATAAAATAAATGAAAAATACAGAAAAAGTATTCAAGATTATTTGGACAAATTTATTATTTTGCTACTTTCGAATCATGTGAGTTTATTTCTTATTAGACCCGAGAGGATTTCTATATTTTCGAACTTTATAGATTATTGGTTACAATTATAGATGTGGTGTAGGTTCGGGGCCAATATTCCTAAATTTCGTTGTAATTATGAATACATTAGAGAAATGGAGTCACCATTCAAATATTTTTACTCTCACTTGAAATAGGATTTAACACTGAAAATAGTATTATTTTAAAATGCAAAATACCCTCCGATTTCCAGAAGACATTGTTAGGCACTACTTAAAAGTTCCACTCGCAGGAACTGCGTCATCTTAGCGCGGTTCCAGGTTTTTTTTTTTTTTTTTTTTTTTTTTTTTTTTTTTTTTTTTTTTTTTACGGCACATCTACATCTAGGTCATTAGCGCCAACATCCAGGGTGTAGCGAGGAATTTCACCAGCGAGCCGTGGGATGATAAAATTCCTGCCGGAGGTTGGGAATCGAACCCACCATCTCCCACTTATCTTTTTCTCTTGGCAAGCTATATTTCTAACAATGAATTGTTTTTCTTATTTTGCCTAATCTGTTTTATTGTAAAATACATTATCCAACTATAAGCAATTAAAAAATAACAAGGAATAAAAACAGACAAAAAGAACAGTTCGAATAAGCAAAATCAATTACTTTAATGTTTTAAGCACTTATTTCTCCGATTGACATCGCCTAATCAAAACTTTCATCAGAACCTTTTTTGTAGAGAATTTAGTAAGCTTTCTAATGGTATTCTTTCGTTTACCAAGATTCTCAACCTTTTTCGAGATATTAAGGAAAATATACAAAGTTACCAAAACGTTTTAAGTCTGTTAATAAAATATTTTATTCTAACCCTTCCTTAACTCCAAACGTAACCAAAATTTCAACATATTAGTTTTGATGAAAGTAGAACATGCAGAAAATGTTTCAACTGAATCCCATGATTCTAAGTACCCAAACCAAAAACGGTATTCAAAAAATATTTTTCCAATTTTCTCGAAAACGGTTAAAGCTATCGCCTTGAAAATGGTTTCATTCGTTTTCCTAGCCCAGGAATCATATAAATTGTAAGAGTTAGCTCCATTTTTTCCCCCATTGGTCTAGGTCATAAATAACAAAATGTCCGGTCCTCGCAACCAATGATCCGCAAATCTACTTGTAAGTCCATTAAAATAAACCTCCCACTAATTCGGACTATTTTAGTGGTAGAAAGGAAGGCGAATTAGTTTCTCCATCACGGTTTAAAGTTTTGTTAATTGTCTATAAGTTACATAAAATAGATTTAGATTTGATGGCTTTGAGCCGTGTTCGGTCCATTTGTTAGAAAGGCTTATAAATGAGTTGCCTTAAAGGGTACGCCAAGCTGTTGAAGAATGTTTTATGAAGAGCCATTAAGTTAAACGACCACACTGATTCCATTGCTTCTAATTAACATTCGAGGATTATTTATTGCAAACATTATGCAGATCACTTGATCGTTAAATGCTGAAAGACGTTTTACTTAGAGCAATTAGCGATTATTACGAGATGTGACTTTATCTTTTTGGCCGTGTTTCTGATTGGAATGGCGGCAGTCCATAATAAACATATATTAGATGGTTATTATTAATTTTACAAGGAAACATTAAGTCTTTAGTATTCGAATTTTTAATGCTAATAATGATGGCACTTATAATTACAATTAAAAAACAATTGGAGATTAAATCGTAACTTTTACGTGTGCATTTTATAAGGTACCTCTAATAACGGACGGAGCTTAAAATAATGCGAAGGTAAGTGCCATAGAAATGACATCTCATTGCGGTTTAAATATAATACTTGAGTAAGGTATGATTTGGAAATATTAGAATAGAAACTCCAATATTTATAATATTCAGCTTTCAATTAAACGAATTCATAACTCCAATCATAACTTTTTCTCGCCGAATAGGCTCTGTTGAAACTTACAGAAGAACTTATTTTGTAGAATATTTATTCGGCGTTGGATTGAACAACTTCTCTCTTGTACGATTTTACACCCTGTTTGGAGATATTTAAGAAAATGTATAGGGTCTATTTCGGAAAAGACCCACTATATTTTATTTTAGTTCCAGACTAGAAGTGGCCCTACCTGTGGAAGGTCTTCCTAGTTAAGGTTAAAATTATCTACATATTATGATAAGTTACTCCTGAAGAGGCGACTATAGGCGCGAAACATGTAGAGCTTAAAATAAAGTACATTATGAAAAGATGAAGTGTTAACATATTCAGATGACCTTCCGCCATTTTTAAAATAGATTATTGCGAACGAGATTTTCGGGTCAGTACATTATCATAGATTTAAAAACTATCTCTATCTTCTGATATAACAAGGAAACAGCTCTGGTCACTTCAATGGAAGAATCACAGCAACAAAACAGATGTGTGACTTCTACTATTCCGTCTGCGTACAGCCAAGCCCTGCTCTTAAAATGTGAGAAAGGCAATGCCTTAATGAGCCTCAGACACAAATATGTCGGACTAAATGAGATGTCGTTCTACAACACATCATGATGTGTAACTTCTTCAGCTACACTGATGATGATGATTTGATAGAAACAGAGCCTAAAAAAGACTGAATTTTGCATTAATTTGTTTGTAATATCATATAAGCTTCCTAAATTAAAAAAGTGAATAAAAGCAAATTTTGTCCATTTTAGATAAAAAATCCGTAAATTATGGGTTATTTATGGAACGTGCCAATAAGGAGGCAGCTCCAAAGCATTAAACTTTACACTACTACTTCCAAAAAAGGTAGGATAAGCTCCTTATCGACTTATTTTCATAATTAGGTGGATATGTCATGATGAGAAAAAGAAAATAGAAAAAATATGAAGGAATTCCATTTAAAAACATTTTCTTTAATTTGCCAGTAATGTGAAAAATGGAGCTGCGTCCTTATTGCTAAACGCCCGTCAATTTTATAATATTATTACAATGGGACAATTAGAAGGAAACTATTTACTTTCTCTATCCCCCCATGAAAAACCAAAGGGGAAATTGTCTAGAATTCAGAAGATTTTGCTACAAAAGCACTTTTCTATGCTCTCAGTGCCCTCCCTAGAGGTGGAGAATAGCAACAGTTGTAGTCCTTGCCGATACTAGAGACCTTAGAATGACTCCGAATCGCTGTCTAAGGGACTAGGACTCGTTAGATTTTACATCAGGCAGTTCCAATCCTAAGCCAATACTCTCATGGATTGGCCTCTTAAGCTCAGTCCGAACATCCAATTACCCCAATCAACTGTCCTATTACTTCTAAATTGGCCAATTCTACCCTTATCCTTTCCTTCTTAACGCTTTACTGCAAAATCAATTCTTTAATAACATGATTTTCTTCCAATCAGAGAGGAAGAATTGGTCTTTCATGTTAGCCATTCAAAAATCGTTTTAAGGATACCAAATTATTCCCGATTACAAAAGTCTTAATTACTTTCTCTAATATATAAAATTCAGCTGTTTGTCTGTCTGTTCCTTACACAAATCCTCACCGTTTGTCCGATTTTGACCAAATTTGGCTCGTGGGTAGGTCTTGATCCTGGAAATGTCATATGCTGGGAAATTGGTCTAGGAGTCACAGTTCGGAGGTCACGGGTTAGAAACTGGGAACCCGTACATTTACAGAAGAGTGAATTGTCAGAAATCGCCACTTTTGAAAAATGAGATATTAATCAAAACATCATTCTATTCATTATTTGCTTTATTAGATTTTAATATTACTTATTTGGTTTCTAATTTTTATTTTTGCACTATGAGCACTTTTATTATTTAACGGTTTAATAAAACAGGTTTTGTATTCTGTGAATATATTATCTATATCTATATATTTATAAAAACTGTATGCTGGATAAGATCAATTTTATTAATTTCTGTTGAAGAAGAAGGGGCAACACTGAGTGGGATTTAGCACCCCGATGCTACACTGCTCCTAGATGCCATTTTTCTTCTGTTACAACAAACATTTTAACAGTTTTAAGCAGCTGGATTGGACGCCGTGTAACAGCTATTTAATATAAAGTAGGTGTAGCATGGAACGCCAGGTAACGGCTATTTAATATAAAGTAGGTGTAGCATGGCACGCCAGGTAAAAGCTATTTAATATAAAGTAGGTGTAGCATGGCACGCCAGGTAGCAGCTATTTAATATAAAGTACGTGTAGCATGGCACGCCAGGTAAAAGCTATTTAATATAAAGTAGGTGTGTAGCATGGCACGCCAGGTAACAGCTATTTAATATAAAGTAGGTGTATCATAGCACGCCGCACAGTGGTGCCGAGAGGGAAAAAACATCCAAAACCAAAGGTGTTCAATCGCTTTTGAACTAACATTTTTTTATACCTAATTAGCTGAAGAATACTGTTGTAATATTGCTTTTCCATTTTATTAGGTAATAGGTATGATCACAAAAAATCATTTTGTTGAATGTTTTCTCACTGAGTAAAAATCTCACAGTTTTTAGTGAAAAGTAAAACAATATGTTATGCCATTTATTTTATCCTGAAAAATTGATATTACCCAGGAAGTCTCATGAGTATATGTAGCTTTTAAGCGAATTTTCTTTTTTGCCAAAATGTACCATGAACTTGGTGCATTTAGGTTGTGAAGATATCTGTAATGGAACTCAATCATCCTTAGTTTATTTGGTGTAGAAAAACAGCGGTAATTAGCTGAGCTCTCCACATCGTGTTACCTAATAGTACATGTTTTGAAGTTGCTTTCATATAAATTTCATCGCCGGACTCGGCCGTATGTGTGCACAGCCTAATAAAATGAAGCTATGCGATTATTTTACGAAAAATGAGTTTACCGTTACTATTTTCTGCAGAGTTGAACACTTTGCGATAGCAAGTAACTGAACATTTGCAGTGAGATCTACCTAATATCTCGTGTCAAAATGTATTCGTTTTAAGCGAAAATTTTAATAAAGAGAAATACATCGAGACCAATTAACTGTATTACATTGTTCGTTAATTTATTCAACTCAGCATTCAAAAATACATTTGGAAGGATACATATCTCTACCAATTGAGTAAAATGTGACTTTAGTAAATCGTATACTTGCTGTTTTTCACGGTTTTCGTACTATAAAACCCGTTTATCTTTCGAAACAATAATTCTATCGTATTGGCAGTGGTGTAATTCGACTCAGCACTACAAAATACCTTAAAAACGATACCAAAATCAGAATGATTCAAGTACCTACAGGTTTTTTCCCCAAAATCGGGCGTTTGGCACCACTGTGCGCCGTGTAACAGCTATTTAATATAAAGTAGATATAGCATGGCACGCCGGGTAACAGCTAGTATTATAATGTTTACCCAATATCTTTCTTAGTAACGTTTTCATGCTCGAGAAGAATGACAAGAGGTATTTCAATTGAATATTATTCTCTCTTCATTCTGACCAACAAGGGTCTTTATAGGCAAGTATGTTTTTTACCTACGTTTTACAACTTATATGCAAGAGATTCAGCTTAGTAACATAAATACAAGAGTATAATTTTTGAGTAGGCCAATACATTTTCATAAGCGGGGAAGGCTTATAAGAACCGTACAAAAAAAAAAAAAAGAAAAAACAAAAAAACTAAATTACCCTCCGGTAAAATTGTAGAATTGAATGTAATGTTTTTATAAAGTAAAACTTTAGTATTGTTTAAAATTTACTTGAGTTTTTTTTTAATTTATAATAGAATCAGATATAGTTAGTGGCAACATTAAGGAATTGTGGCATTGTGAGGGAGAAACTCTATTCCTCTCTCTAAATTTAGATGAGCTTAAGTATGTAGCAGAACTAAATCAATTATAAAGTTCCCAGAGTTCATTAACGTAAAAGGTATTTTAATTGAATTAAAGAAATTATATTTAATAACATTAGCAAATGTTTTATTTTTTGCATGGGAAAATTGAAAAAAAATAAAAATAACATGCTTATAACACCCAACTTATACATCAAAGCATTTTAAATAGGGGACCGGTTCTCATTTTAATGACTTTAAAAATATACAACATCCCACGAAATGCTAATAGAGGTTGCTGTTTTATAAATGCATTCGAAAGCGTGCAATAGCGCTCTGTAATTAACAATGTAATGGTGTTGCGCAAGGATCAGTTTTGAGCCCCATCATTGTCTATGTAGACATCACCCATGGCTCACCCACACAATGGCTATGACTTTTCGCATATTATTTCCGATTCTTCACGCTCTTTCCAGCTGAAAAATGTCCGATCGCTGAATGAAATTAGTTTAACTACGTCCTTAGGTATCATTGTTCATAAAGACATTTCAAGAAATGTTTAACAAATGTGTTAATATTTATGTTTTGGGTACACTTAACTTAGTAAGGAATGAGAACTTTTCTCCTAAACTAAGAATATTGCACGGGGAGGGAGACTGATGAATGTTGTTTACCCAAATAACGTTCCCTATGGGGAGATGAATGTTTATTTTGGATTTTAAACTATTTGAGATGTTGTAGATAAAATTTGAAAGTCATTGAAAAGGTCTACTACTTTTTTTCACGTAGATACAACTCGAAATAGAGAAGATACGATAAAAAATATTATTACAAAGTCACCATTATCAAAGCATTGGGAGCTTCAGAAATACCAGCGGTTCTCTAATACAAATACAATGTACTCGGCTTTAATGGAAATTGCCGTGAAAGTCTGAGCTGGCAATGAAAAATGTTTTATCCAGTCCTAGGAAATTTCCCGTTCCTTTTAAGTTCCTATGTTCTTCCGGCAAAGAGAACTGAAGCATGCAATCTTGAAAAATTTTCCTAAATCAATCTAAGTTTAGAATTGAGAAATTATTTCGAGTAAGGTTCCTTCATTATACACACTCCTTCTTTTTCCAATTAAGTGCTTCGTAACATAAAGCATTTTTTTTTAACGTTTGTTGTGGCATCGACATTTTTCTTGTTCTATTTTTTGGAATTTATTATCAATGTCTTTATTTAATTTATTTTATTAATTATTATTATTTTTAATATCTTTATAAATAGGTAAATTGTCTAAGTTGTAAATGTCAATTATGTTCGTCCTTAAAGCTGTTAAGCTTTAATTAAAGTTTGTTTAGTATAACATTGTAAATACTTAAATTGTATAAATTAAGACTCTAAATATGAATTATAACCCTCTGTAAAACTGTATCAGATTTGAAGCTTTATCAATATGTATGATAATATATATTTACCGTCTATCTATGTAAAACCATGTAAAATTATTAGTAATTGTTTTAGAACTTGTTTATGAAATATTTCTATTTTAATATCTTTATCTATGAATCTATTACAACTACCTGCGGAGTTTACCCGTGAGTCTTCATAAAACCTTTGTTATTCATAGCACGTCTGCTGCTATGGCCATCAGTGCTCGGCTATCAAAACAAGGCCACCCTTTTTGAACAGACGTGGGGGGAACAGAGAAATTTTTAATCGATGAAAACACTCCAACTTGCAGGAACTGCATCATCTTAGCTTGTTTCATGCGCACCGACATCTGTGCCATCAGCGCCGACATCCATGGTGCAGCTGAGAATTTTCTAAACGGGCCCTAAAATGAGAAAAACCCGACTGCAGGTGGGACTCGAACCCAAAACTCGCGCATGAGAATCCAAGGCGTTAGCCACTAGACCACGGGGAGACCCTCCCGGTAATGTTCCCGTAAACATTAACATGCCCCTTCTCAACATCCAACTCAAAACTCATGCATCCTGGTCTATAAATTCATTTCTAATTCCACGAATAATACCATCGAAATTTGGTAATTTCAGGTGATATAGGATAGTGTTTAGCTAATATGCACACCGTGTTTATATTATAATCCATGGACGATATAGTGTTATCATATGATACCATGTATGAGAAAGGCGATACTCGGTAATAGGAACTGTAGCGCTTAATGTCTATTTAGGAGGGCCTTGGTGCCAATATGTCTTCTGAAACGAGTATATTAAATAAATACTAAAGAGTCTGTAGAAAATACTGCATCGATGAACCGTTCCGTCGTACGTCAAAGCCGTCCGCGTCTTGTACTGAATCTTATTCACCGGTGACAAACGAGCGAATGCAGATTTATTTTGCGTTAAGCATCCATAACTTTCTTCCCTTCAGATTTATTCTTTGTCTTTTAATGCGGAATCTATGTTCAGCTGGTCACAACACTTTATTTTCTACGTTGGTCCGCTTGCAGCCTTCAAAAGTTTGTTTTCCATCTAGAGAAAATTTATTAACTTTTACTTTTTCTTACCTCTGAATAGCTCTTCTTTCCTCATTTTTACCGTAGGACTTGCCAAGTTTAATATTCAAAATGCTCTTTGTCATTCCAAGTATAAGTAGGAGAAGACTTTCAGGGGAAAAGGAATTATTTACTTTTTATTAGGCTTAGTTCTTTTAATTCTCGTATTTTTTTAAAACTTTTTATTTGCAATGCGCCCTCTATTTCTAAAGAAAATCTTTTGCTTGATTTATGGATCTTTACTACAATGAAAGACAAAAAAGGTAAAATTTGATTTAATTTTATGTTTTATATATATATATATATATATATATATATATATATATATATATATATATATATATGGGGGTGAGGTTAGCTCAGTGGTAGAGCACTCGACTAATGAACTGGAGGACCAGGTTCAAAACCCGAGCGCGCACTAAAGATTTTTTCTTCTAGTGCTGCCGTTCGAGGGTTGGATTTGGGGTCCCAGATCGTCCCTAGGCTCACCCAGCCTTTAATTAATTTAATTAATAATGGGTACCTTGGGTGCTAATGACTCTAGCAGTCGAAGCAACTAAGGGGAAAATCATGCGGCCGGAGCATAGTATTGACCACACTATCTCCCTAGTGTGCCGTATGGTCAAGAATCAGATACCTCTACAGTATCTGCCCCTCTGGGCCCTTGTGGCCTGTTACGGGACTGATTTTTTTTTTTGATATATATATATATATATATATATTCAATATTACTTAGAGAATATATTCCCTGCTTATTAGACACCTAGGTATACCGCCCTTATAATGGTTTGAAATTAGCTGAAGGTAAGAATTATTATTTATATTTATGTACTGTTTAAAGTAAAATTATTAAGTTCACTAATTCAATGTTCGTAAACTCTGAACCTATCATAATACTTTCAGTGATAATTCGTAACCCAAATGATACAAAATGTGTAAAATTACAGAATAAGACGCATGAAGAAGAACAGTAACCTCCCAATAAGCATTAAATATAAAAATTGGAAAGATTTACCCATTTTATTTGAATACATATCTACAATATGTTTTTGTAACAATAAAAAGCAAATGAAAAAAATTTACTTTGGTACAAAAAAGAATATTTGATCTTCCGGTTTTTCTGAAACTGCCCAACAATCTCTTAGCAATAATTTATTCCAACATAAGTTCCGCATTTCAGGCTAGTACCACAGTTACAGAGAGAGAGAGAAAAAAAATGTGAAAACTGAAAACAAAAGCAGGACTTCAAAATACCTTTAAAATGTGTATCTTGGATACGATTTTTTTGGATGCGAATTTATTAAAAAAAAAAAAAAAGTGTTGAAGTAGGCGGATTCACTTGTTTTATCCAATTTTTTGGATATTGTTCATATTTGTAAGAGCGAACAGACAAATATATATATATATATATATATATATATATATATATATAAATATTCAAATTTAAGTTTCTGTATGTGGTTTTATAAACACGTACAGAAACAAAAATTTGAACGCCCGGCCTTTCGAAATTTATGGGTTATAAAACATCTAAATTTCTTGTCAGGACTTGTGGAGGAAACGCCCTAAAAAAAGAAGGTTGAATCAAATATTATTTTCTTTTATAATTGTATATTATGTTTAGTCCATATTTCAGTGTATATATATATATATATATATATATATATATATATATATATATATATATATATTATATTATAGGATTAAAATGTTTTAGTACTTTAAATAATACCACCTATAATAATCACCAATGTCAGTCCTTAAAATAAAACGTTTGTGACGGACCTTATACCTCTCTCTAATCAGAACTTACACTCTACCAGACTTAAAAAAAAAAATACATACAGGAAAACAATCAAATCATGTATGAGACTATTACAAGTTATGGAATATTTTTGAATATCTATTGGAGCCGTTTAATATAGGGAAGAGAATGCATGAAAAGAGTGGAGGGGGGTATTGAATTTATTTCATGCATGTATGTAGAATAAAGGGTTGCGGCTAAGGGTGAATATTTAGCGGAGTAGAGCTTTAGTGTCAGGAACAGAAGCCAGCCATGGGTCCTTATGTTCTCTTAACCCTCGCTGACTCTAAACTTTTCTCTTCAGTTTTTGACTTCACCATGCTCACTTTCGCTTTAAACTCCATCTCTAACTATGAGAACGAATTGCTGGTTCTTTAAAGCAATTTATCATTTTTACATAATGTTAAGAAAGGACAGACCCACTTGTTCCTAGTGCAATACTAAAAGATTCCATTAATATTTGAATTTGGCAAATGTTTCTTACTCTATGGAAAGAAATGGGGAATCCGTAGTGAAGTGAGGTACCATTTAGAGAAATTTATTGGAGCCTGTGAGGGACAATGAAGGTGCTGAATGTGTGACAGGTCCTGAATTTATTGAATCTAGTTTGATTATAGTGCCAAGACCAGGAGCTTCAGCTATTGTGTCTCTCAGTAATGGTCTATCTTCTACAGCTCTGCATTCTGTTGGAGGAAATATTTCTAAGATTTTTATAGGTACCTTATTTTATTTAAATTTTAAGGCCCACTTATACCTAACAAACACAGTTTACTAAAGTTTTGTAACAGGGATAGGGCTGATGAGTTGTCTTTTTTCGGCATAAACGCCAAAATCACTTGGACGAATCGAACCCGCGTCCCAAGGCTCGGAAACTTAGTATAAAATCAAGGTCAATAATGAAACCACAAAAGTGCTTCAGCTCAAAATCCTTTATTCAAATTACTAATGTGACAAGAAATGAGTCTTCAATACGCCAGAAGAAAACACAGTTATTAGGAACACGAAGATTCACTAAATGCAGCAGCCATGAGAACAGAAAAATTAATAATTTTTTTTGTTTATCAGCAAGGCGTATCAGCAATTGGGCTACTAACGCCGGGCTATCAACAGGTTGCCACCCTTTTATTATGTCAACAGCACGTGGTCGGTTACCCATTCAGGTACTGGCCAGATAAATCGCCAAACACAACTGAAAACTACATCAGTTTGGTGTTCTCTCAGAGTACTAACACTTTTACTTTCCATCTGTATTTGGGGAACATTGTTGCGGCCAAGGGAATTTCTGGAGTTGCGGAAATTAATCATTCGTCCCTATGGAGGGAGGGAGGAAAAGCGCTATAATTAAGTATATTATTGTGATAATCCACTACTACCAGCTAATATAAAGTTTATAATTGCTTACTATTATTTTCAGAGATATATTTATTTATTTTTTAATTTTACATCATATTTGCCCTAAAATTATATTTATTATTTATTTATTTAAACCAAATTTATAATTTCACGTTTAATTTTATTATTACAATAGAAATGATTTTTCCTTATATTTAATTTTTTCTTTATATATATATATATATATATATATATATATATATATATATATATACATATATGTATATATATATATACATATATATATTTATTTATTTATTTTTTTATAAATATGGCACAGGTCGAAATAATAGTACTCCATTTTATGTACTATTTTATTTTGGGCGTGCCAAAAATAAAATAGTACATAAAATGGAGGACTATTATTTCGACCTGTGCCATATTTATAAAAAAATAAATAAATATACATAAATAAAGGTCAGAAATCGTGGAATTAAATATATATATATATATATATATATATATATATATATATATATATATATAAAAGAGAAATATATGTATATATATATATATATATATATATATATATATATATATATATATATATATATATATATACAGGGTGTCCCGTAAATGTCTAGTCATATTGAGAGGGGTGATAGAGGACCCTTAGGGGAACAAAAAATGTTCTATGACGATTTCCCGAATTCTCGCCCATAAGGGAGAAAACGTCATTTTATTGTTTTATCGAGACAAACGTGGTTTTTAGAAACATAATCGTTGTAGCTCCGTCCCAGGTGGTACTACTAGAAAGGAAGTGAAACCAATCGAAAGCTGAGTAAATTTACAATAAGACTAGTTGGGAGTAAACGTAAAAATGAATGAATGTAAGTATGTATATCTTACAAAAAGAAGGCAATTCTAAATTTCCTGACAATTTATTGATATTTCTTTCCAGCGTTACTCCTAAATGGGCAGGATCTGAGATTTCCGGGTTTCAGAAAAACTTCCTCATTTAACCAGCTTTCCATTCGTGTATCACAACCCTGTGTTATTGAAGTATTTGAACGGTTTAAGTACAAAAGTTTAAAAAAAAAAACATGGATCTGTGAAAAGAAAATTATATTTTTTTCTTCAGTTTATTCAAAAAGCTGAAGGGAAATATTTATTTTTATAAATGTTTACATAAATATTAAGTAAATATTTACTTAAAACAATAAAAAAAAATTACTTCCACGAATATTAAAAAAAATCCTAAAACAGTAAATAAATAAAATACACATTTATTTTGAATTTGTTAATTCAGGCAACTAATACTGGGTCCAGGAGGCGGCCATTAAGGAACCCCAACCATACATTGACCTCAAAAATTATTATTTTTACCTAGATCACGCATTTGAACACATTTTTACAAGTACTTATATTTAGAAAACAAATGCTTTACCTTAAATTAATACTGATGGCTACGCTTGTGAAACTCACTAGGATTCTGAGCCCATGCGTTTTTGTTGTGGTAATTAAAAATTCTATCCCTCATAAATAATATGTACATAGTCCTGTAAAAAAGTGTTCAAATGCGTGATATAGGTAAAATCAGTAATTTTTGAGGTTAATGTACGGTTGGGGTTCCTTAATGGCCGCCTCCTGGACCCAGTATTAGTTACCTGAATTAATAAATTCAAAATAAATGTGTATTTTATTTATTTACTGTTTTAAGATTTTTTTTTATATTCGTGGAAGTAATTTTTTCTATTCTTTTAAGTAAATATTTACTTAATATTTATGTAAACATTTATAAAAAAAATATTTCCCTTCAGCTTTTTGAATAAATTGAAGAAAAAAATATAATTTTCTTTTCATAGATCCATGTTTTTTTTTTTAAACTTTTGTTCTTAAATCGTTCAAATACTTCAATAACACAGGGTTGTGATACATGAATGGAAAGCTGGTTAAATGAGGAACTTTTTCTGAAACCCGGAAATCTCAGATCCTGCTTATTGAGGAGTAACGCTGGAAAGAAATATCAATAAAATGTAAGGAAATTTAGAATTGCCTTCTTTTTGTAAGATATACATACTTACATTCATTCATTTTTACGTTTACCCTCAACTAGTCTTATAGTAAATTTACTAAATTTACTCAGCTTTCGATTGGTTTCACACCCTTTTTAGTAGTACCACCTGGGACGGAGCTACAACGATTATTCTTCTAAAAAGTACGTTTGTCTCGAAAAACAATAAAACGACGTTTTCTCCCTTATGGGCGAGAATTCGGGAAATCGTCATAGAATATTTTTTGTTTCCCTAAGGGTCCTCTATCACCCCTCACAATATGACTAGACATTTACGGGACACCCTGTATATATAAAAGAGAAATATATGTATATATATATATATATATATATATATATATATATATATATATATATTATAAATAGCTTTTAGATATTTGACGTTAATTCTATATATATATATATATATATATATATATATATATATATATATAATATAAGAATGTAAGAATTCAGAAATTGTGAGGCTTTACTCCTTATAATTGAAACAAGAAATACATTATATTATATCATGCTGTTTCTCAATAATGGAAATATTAGCTAGAGGATCTGATTTTATAAGGTTATTTTTCTCACTAAAACTAGCGAGATAAACTTTCAACTGGAATGAGGGTTAATAGAAATTAAGTAGGTGCAGTTAATCTCTGTTAACCTTATTTCTTTGTTCCCACAGCTCTTTCTCTATCGCATGTTAAAGGAGTATTCGAGCGTGGGCCAGTAAGGCACGAAACAATTTTAGAAATTTCATGAGTAAGAAAATATAGATCATTGTCTAATCGAAGATATTTCAAAGTCAACATAATATATTATTAGGCAATTAGGTTTCCGAAATTTTATATAACCGATATAAATAATAATTCATTACATTTAGTCACAGCTTCAGATAGACGGCAGAGTGTCATATTTATTTGAAGCCTGAAAATATTATTGTCATTGAATTTATATTTATAAAACCAGTATATTTTACCAAGACCGGTCACTTATCACTCCTAGGAGAGGTCATGATATGTAGAAAGAATGACACAAAATCACAATAAGGCTTTTACGGCATAAACAGTTTGAACTGAATTGGTGAAAATAGTCAAGAGAGAGAAGGCTCATGAACAGGTATGGATCACTTTAAGACGGTTTGGTCAAAATCATCTTAATCTCTCAAACTCATCTCTAAGTTTTGTTCAACTAGATTTGGATTTTGTACCCATGTGTGGCGTAAGCCATAATATTCTGGGTTCAAATCCCAGCGGGTTGAGTTGATTCTTCTAAAAAATAGAGATAATATTTTCATAGAGGAAAATAGAGGAAAATAATATTTTCATTGCAATAAAATAATCATTTTAATGAAATATTTAACTAATTATTTGTCCTTAGTGTTTGTTAATGGTTATATTAAATTAAATAAATCAGTATTAGTCAGTTTTTATTGTAGTTGGTTCGATTACCATCAGAAATGATGATTTTTCTTTCAGAAAAAAGGAATTGTTTATCCTCAGCCTTGGCTATTAAAAGCTGGTAACAAATATATTAAACAACCACAATAATCTATGTTCTCACAAGGAAGGTAAAAATACCAGAGTATTTAAGAAAAATTTACCAATTATTGTGATTATGTGGTCTAACAGTAGCTGCCGAGGGAAAGTAGGTCAGTAGAAAAATTGGCTAAGTAGTAATCCTTTTTATACTCTTGAAAATATTCCTTAACTGTTTAAGTTAAAACGTCCCTATAAAACTTAGACAATAAAATGAACACTAGAACTAAGAGTTTCTATGAATTTAAACCATGAAAAAACTCGTTTGGGGATTACGGCTCTTGAATTCTTCAAAGGATTGTTTCTTCACTTCATAAATTTGAGATTAGGAGTTGGCTGTCCTGCGAAAAACTTAGCTACAAAATTCAGGCTTATTTTGATTCGTCAACAAAATTTATAAGATTGCGAAAAGAGTCAAGCGCTTGGACGTCTAATGTTAAGCGCTATAATATAAAACGAAATTCTTTTAAAAAATTCCAATTCTTAACCTTAAGGATGCTATCAATTTTGTTATTAATGTAGAATAAGACCGCTTCTCCGGCGATTTACCAACCTCTGAATAGAAATATCTCCACGATACCAAATGTACATTTTTTTAAATCCAATTAATAGTGATTTTAAAAGGTCATGGTCGTTCAGTAACGAAAACCAGTTTTTTTTTTACAAAAAAAAAAAAAAAGTTATTCTTTACACGTTTCACACCTAGCTTGTACCTCTTGAAAAATACATAAATAAAAGTATTATTTATTTATTTATAACTGGTTCAGTACTACGGCGAATTCTCTCCTTTAAGATGGTACCTGTGTGGTCTAATGAACCAACCTTGTGACCAAATATTTGATTCCCTGATTTTTATAAACTGAGATTTGAAAACGTCTGTAATATGCCTGAAAGTTAGTGGTTATTTAGCAGATGCCTTCAGATGAGATTCTATATTTCAGAGTTCTGTAAGTAAGAGATTATTGCGTTTATATACTGACTGGTATCTTTCATCAATTCGTTCATTTCATGTGAAATATTTAGTTTGTCTCGTCTTCTGCATTTCGTAAGTAGATATTTTACGATAAAAAGTCTCTATTGCATATAAAACAAATTGGTTTGTTAAGTCCTGTCATGAAATATTCAAGTGTTAGTATTGTGTGGCCTTTTCTGAGTCGAGCAAGTACCATGCCTCCTCGACTGTTGTCACGGCAGCTAGATGTCTACTCCTGAGATGTATTGTGGATTGAGCTTAATTTATTGTGCTTTAGTCTTGCTAACAATTTATAACATTTTGGTTAATTGCTTTAGACAAGTCTTAGAGCGTGATTGATCGGTTGAGCTCATGTAAGTCTTGTAGCAAGTTTGATACCAGTTCTGATTTTTCCCTAACGGTGGAAGGGTTTCCTTCTCGGCTAGGGACTGAAAGATTTTAATTTTATACTTTTAGCATTTTTCGAAGAGTTTGTGGTTGCACTCTTGAGTTAACCAGCAAAATGGATCCATCCGTCCGGCTTTACTCTGTACTCAAGTTGTTAATATGACACATACGGTAGGCATGTTTATTATTTAGCAACGAACCTCGTTATACAGGTTTCTCCACTAAAGAGAAACACCAAAAAATATACAAAATTGGTCAATCTTGAATTGGGTTTTATACTGGTACCAAATTATTTATGTTCCCATGCCGTTCTTAAGTTTTGTTTTCTTATAACGAAATTCGGAGGATATCTTCCCCAACCAATGAAAAAAAGTTTTGTAAAAAAAAGCAAAATCCTTCTATTAGAAGGTGGAATTTTGTAATAAATAAATTTGTAATTGAGAAGAGGAAAAAAATAAAAATTCTTCGGTCCACTTATGTTTTCAAGATAATTTCATATAGGTATTTGTTGAATCTCAAAAAAAGGCAGCTTATAATAAAATTTATGAATGCATTTTATAATCAGCTAATAAGTAAGCGGAACTTGCTTATTAAGTAAGGCGGCTAAACCGTCAGCTCAGACGGCTTGATTGTATAATAATCTGGAACTGAAGGCAGTTGCTTCGGCCAGGCTCTAAAATAATAGTAAACTTATGTAATTTTAATTATTTATTCACTTATTTTGGATATATATGGCGTAGGTCAAAAATAGTACTTCATTTTCCCTATGTACCACTATATTGCGTCCTTGCCCTACATGCTCGTGGCCTTAATGCCTTACGGTTATAGAACATATTGTAATCAGCTGATTTATAAGCCTCTCGACACATAAATGAGCAATCATTTGACTATAACAATACAATGATTGTAGATAAAGACAGAAATAATATTTAGAGAAAAAATCTAAACATTATAAAAATAAAGAAAAAAAACAAAAAAAAAAAAACAAAAACAAAAAACAAATTCAGTTAATATAAAAAGAAAGGATTAAGACAGCCAGGATGTGCGGTCGTATGCAATAAAAGAACACAAATGTTATCCCTCCCGAACATAAGTTGTATATAAACAGCAGACCTACTTGCATTAAGCAATGCAGTTAATAGTTTCATTGAAAATAATAATAATTTCGTGATACTGACTCACTTTCTGTACAGAACTCATAACTCATAACGGAAATAGCTTTGCATTACAAAAGAAACCGCAATGTTACTCTCTACGGGATTCCTAGTCAAACAAATATGTGAGGTAGCGATGAAACGGATTTAGCAGCCAAACAAGCTATTAAAGAAGACATTCCTTACTAGCACATCTGAAATAGCTGATCTACTCAAAGTGGCAATACGAATGGTTTGAAAATATTGAAAACAAGTTATGGAAGTTTAAATGCACTACCTCAACATGGAATTCATCTCAAGACAATGGTTGCGTCGAGAATAAGAATTGGACACACTAATCTCACCCATAAATATTTATTTAAAAGAGAATCTATGCCTGAATGCACGATTTGTGTTGAATATCTTACTATTAAAAATATATTCACAGAATACTGAGTCAACGAAGCTGCTCTAGGTGGCAATGAATTGAGCCAGACAGAGTGGAGTGTATCCTTTAATTTCATTTAATTTCTTTTGTCCTTGTTTTACAGACCTGATGAAGGATTGAAAAAAAAAAAAATAGTTTTATTAAGATACCGAGACCGAACCCTGACTATAACCACCTTCTCGCTCTGCATTGGGATTTCTTAACGCAAATTCCAAGCTAATTCATCCAATGAATCAAGCTTCAAATATACTGCATATTTATCTGAAGCTAGAGAAGATTGGGCTGTGAATGGTGTTTTTGTTCAGTTCATTAGAGACGGTCCAAGTCGTCCAATGGAGTTTTCATTGAGAATATACTTTCCTAGTCGGAGGGAAATCCGGGCTTTAGGCTAATTTACGAGGCCCTACTGGATAGAATGGAAGAGGATGTAAAATAAAATGTTTACGTACTGGTTAAGGGGATCCAAGCCCTAGACTGCCTATCGGCCCGGAAAGAAGGCTATGGAAGACAGGCCTTTCAAATCAACTCCAGCTTACAATGACACTCCCTTTTCTTGTTTTTCTCTCGCCTTTTCCCGGGACAGCTCTATGCTATTTCCATCATTTATTATCCTCAATTTATAGACAAGCACAAAGATTTGTTTTTAAACAATGGGCACTAGTGAAACAATGTGTGGGTGTTTATTCACAACAGTGGCCACAATTTTTGTTTTTCCTCATGAAACATGGGTTTCAGCAGTTGGGAAAATCGCCCCACCTGGAAGGGGGCTTAACTTGAGACACTCTTCCCTAACCGTTAGGGGAATATTAATAATTATTAATATGCCCCTAACGGTTATATAACTTTTGGATATACTGCAACGAAATTCAACATCCTTTCCATTTAAGAAAAATGTGTTGTAAAAATGAACTAAATCAGTTCTCTGCCCTTACCGGCAGTTATTCATTCTTCCTTGCAAGACAATAGCTCAACCTATTCCTTGCAAGACAATAGCTCAACCTATTCCTTGCAAGACAATAGGTCAACCTATTCCTTGCAAGACAATAGCTCAACCTATTCCTTGCAAGACAATAGCTCAACCTATTCCTTGCTAGACAATAGCTCAACCTATTCCTTGCAAGACAATAGCTCAACCTATTCCTTGCAAGACAATAGCTCAACCTATTCTTTGCAAGACAATAGGTCAACCTATTCCTTGCAAGACAATAGCTCAACCTATTCCTTGCAAGACAATAGCTCAACCTATTCCTTGCAAGACAATAGCTCAACCTATTCCTTGTAAGACAATAGTTCTTCCTCGCAACTAATGTTTAACATGTGTTGTTAGAAAAAGAAAAATCGTTACATTACAAGTTTGACTCCCGAATAAAATTAAGTACAAACTAATTAAAATAACTTATATGTCGGTTTTGTAATTAATGTTATTGGGGTATATAATAACATTAATTACAAAACCGACAAACAAAACATCTCCCCTGCTTACTCCTCCGTCTTCCATAAATTGTCCTGACCTCCTTTTTTATCTTTGTTCCCAGGCTCCAGACAATTTCTCTACTTGTGTGTCCCTAAGCTCTTAACACCTTTTACAACCCGCCTTTACAACCCAGCAATTGTACCTCTTTCATCTGCACCGATTTGCCGCCCCCCCCACCCCTTTTTCATAACTATAAAGACCACGGGTTTTGTTGCTGTCGTTCATACTTCTACCATGGTTACCTAAGTTGTCCTCGAGGTCTTCCTCCCTCCCCCCTAGGCATTCTCTAGTGGTATGTATCTATATATTAATTGTTATAAATTGTATTCACTTATAAAATAGATTTTGTTTTTCACTACATAAAAAATGTGCGTTGTTTTTACTGTTTAATTTTTTTTTGTACTGTTTTTACTAACAAGTTCTACATGCTGTTTTCTTTCCAACTACCGTATTTTCATTGTTTTTAAAAATAAGATTGGTTAAAATTTATTGTATTGATATATATACTCCGCTCATTTCTTCCTGTCTTTTACTTACTACTTGTACATTTTCTTTACTTATAAGTTGTATATATTTTTTAGCTGAAGAAGGCTGCCATTGTTGCAGTCGAAACGTCCAAAATACAGATTTCTTTTTGAAAGTCTGACGTTTTTTCTCCTAGCCGAATCCCAACTATACCTGTCTTCGTATCTCTACAGCGGCTAACTATCTCCATCTACACTTAGACAAATATCCGTATTTATTTATGTTATTTTAATCACATTATTCTGAAATGTGGCGTAAATTATCCATCTTGCTGAGGAAGGTGCTTAGGTAGGCTCTTGGTAGACTTTTTAAAAATAATTTTTCGAATTTACAATGGTGTTTTTATACACAACGCTTTAGTAAATTGCTGGAGATATCTTATGTCTTTAAAGTTCTTGAGGTGTCGTCTGAGGTATTTGAAGTATGATGACCAATATTCGGTATTTGCCACACCATTTGTTTCTACCTAATGTATTGGGTTCTCGCCAATATTTGTACATTGGTTCTTCTCGGTTATACATTTTATAGTAGTTTATGTTTTCGTTAATTGAAAAAAAATATATTAAAAAAAAACAACAATTTTTTTAGTTTATTCTACCTTTTATTAAAAGCAATGGAATAAAAGGTAATCGTTGTATAAAATGGATTCCTGGAAATAAACGAGACTCATAAAACCGTTTGAACGCAATAACTGCGGGATAGCATGGTCAGCTGGCAACAAAAGATCGGAATGTGGAATGGAAGCGGTGTTGGACATTGCAACTTGGTCCAACCTCCAAACATATGCTCTAGTTCCACAAAGCAATGTACTCACATAAAATTTATTTCTTGACTTTCTTTTTTCAAGACAATTTTATTAGGTGCTTTACTGACAAACAATATGTTTCAAAATGTTTTCATATTTTATCACAAAAAGACTGTTACATTGCATTGTGTGCACTGTGGAATAGTTTGTTTTGTTATCTGAAAAAAAAAACTTACTGAGGAAATCAGAAACGTTTAACGTATCATATGACATGTAAGTACTTCACACAAGACGGATAATAGGTCACACATAGACTCTCTTATATTTTTTACGTACATGTTTATATATATATATATATATATATATATATATATATATATATATATATATATATACTAATGTACTAGTCGTTTGTGTGTCTTTTAGTAGCATGTTTTCCATGTTCGTCCGTTACTGTGTGTGTTGTACATGTCCGGCGTTTTCATGGCCAAAAACTATTAACTAGACTCTTGTTATCATCGTATGTTGGATTTTTTTCTTAATATTTCTTGTACAATTTTGATGATGATTTGCAAATAGTTACCCGTGGAGGTGATTAGAAGTCAGGGAATAGTTGGGATTCAGCGAACCGGTTTTCGTAAACATATATTTCGAACGTTTCGGCACGTTCCTTGGCACCCATGAATGCCTAGGGGATGTAGGAAGACCAAAGCTATCAGTTAGGTGACCACGGCGAAAATATCAAATCAATTTTGATGATGATCAGGTTGGTGTTGTAGATGTTGTATAAGGAGAGTAAACACCTTAACGAATCTTGCACATTATTATCATTTTTGACATTGTAGTCAGTGCTTTGGATAGGCACAAGAGTATTGAAGAAGTAAAACGATTTTTACTACAGAATTCTTGTCGATAGTGTGGAGCGAGTATCATTGGCCGCTCTCTGAAGGATGTCATCGAAGCATTTCTCGCTCTGGTTGGGCCTGCGAGGAAACTTGGCCTTGAAGTGAACGCAGAAAAGACGAAGTACCTGGTTACAGAGGAAGATCCTTGGCTGGGAGAAGTTGTACAGATGGGGCAATATAGCTTCTCGAATGTGGCTGAATTCACCTATCTCGGGTAGCTTGTGACAAGTCATAATAAACCAGATATGGAAATAAAGCGAAGGAT
This sequence comes from Gonocerus acuteangulatus, assembly GCA_946811695.1. Taxonomy (NCBI): domain Eukaryota; kingdom Metazoa; phylum Arthropoda; class Insecta; order Hemiptera; family Coreidae; genus Gonocerus; species Gonocerus acuteangulatus. Next base: position 42,075,738 of record OX328125.1, read on the forward strand.
ATTAGTAGTCAACCGGTGCTATTTCAGCGTACGAAAGGAGTTTTCGAGCCATACCCTATCCAGAAAGACTAAGCTCCACTTATACAAAACTCTAATTCGGCCAGTCCTTCTGTATGGCTCTGAGTCTTGGACAACCTCTCACACTGTGAGCACGATCTCATGGTGTTTGAAAGAAAGGTTCTGAGGAGGCTATATGGAGGCAGACAAGTAGCTGGACAATGGAGGCGTCGTACTAACCAAGAGCTATATGGACTGTTCGAGGAGCCAGACATAGTCCAGTTAATGAAATTGAGTAGACTAAGGTGGGCTGGACATGTTGCAAGAATGGTCGAGGGGGACATTCCGAAGAAACTCCTCACTGAACCTCTCTATGGGAGCCGAAGAACAGGAAGACCAAGACTGAGATGGTCTGACCGTGTGGCAGAGGATGCTAGGTCTATCCTAGGAGTCGGAAACTGGATGGCTTCAGCACAAGATAGAGACTATTGGAGGAAGCTGTTGGAGGAGGCCAAGACTCCACATCGGGTTGTAGCGCCGTAGTAAATAAATAATAGTGTGGAGCGGGTAGTTACGGGTTCCATGAAACGTGGAAACATATTTAAGAAGATCTCTCTCTCTCTCTCTCTCTCTCTCTTTCTCTCTCTCTCTCTCTCTCTCTCTCTCTCTCTATATATATATATATATATATATATATATATATATATATATATATATATATAAATTATATAAATCCAATCTTTTAAGTATTTGAGAATTACTAAATTATAAGGCAGATTCACTATTTAGATTTAATTTAGGTAGTTTACAGTTAAAATCTACAACCAGATGAAGAGTTTGGAGGATTCGGATATTGCTATCTTCCGCCAGCTAAATAATTGGAAGGGAGATATTGATGTTCGGGGGAGGGGGGAGCAATATGTGAAACACCTGTGCACAATTGATGGCCCAACAATATTTGTTTCAGGCCGAATATTGTATAAGTCCGATTACAAATTAATTTTCTTCAGAAAAGAGTAAGCTGGAACTTCATGGACGATTTCCTGCTGGAATAAAGACGAAAGAGGCATTTTATTAATGAAGTGTTCACTCCTTAACACTCACGGCTACCGAGCCTCCAGGAAAATTATTACAGTTAAGTATTACCTAATATTATATTGATTACATATAAATTGCAGGTGTGGGTGAGGAAGGATCAACAGATTTTTGAAGTAACTGACAGGAGTTGCACCTCAAAATTGTTTAAAACATTAACTTATATTTTTCGTACCTGTTCAGGTTCATCATTAGGCATCTCATATTATGTTGTATTAAGGTCTATTGTACATTTTAAATTTCATTTTAAGGTCCATAAATATTGAATTATGAGAGTGAACGTTAAATCCGGGTTTAACTGTTTTAAACAATTTTGGGGAGCAGCTCCTGCCAGTTTCTTCATGAATTATATTGATTGATATTATTTTTAGATTCTTTCTTTATACTTTATTATGTATTATTTTATGTTAATTTTATTTTCCTTTTATATATTTGATCAGGAGTAACTAATGTCTCAATGATTACTGTAATATATTTCTATAATTTCACTGTGGAGCTCTGTAGGTAAAGAGATGACTCAGAATTAATTCTTACATAAAGTTGATATGAACAATTCCTTAAAAATTTACAAAATTAGGATTAATCTTAATAAAAGTTTCACACATCCAAATTAAGCCAGTCTTTAATAGACACACTGGGGGATTATAATGGAGAAATTCAAGTTTTTAACATCAAGAAGAGGTAGATAGCTGTAATGGAAGTCCTTGGCAATTTATTTAATGCCCATAATTACTTTTTATTTTGGAAAAATGAAGGTAGAATAAAGGGCAGTGAGAATAAAAGAGTTAACGAGATGGAACTCAGCCCCTTCCAATATCGTTAAGGTGGGAAATTTCCTGTTCTTCTTATCTCTATAACCTATTTTTCTATAAAGAGAAATGTGAGTATTTTCATTACAAAGACTTACTTTAGTGATAACATTACAAGCCACAAAGAATATTATTTAATTGTCAGGGTATTTTTTACTTGAATACATGAGACAGATATTACGGTACCTACTCAATTTCAATGTGTGGATTCCTGACACCACGTCCTCGGTGGTTCCCGAGGAAATGCCATTTTTCTTGATCTGGACGCCCATTCCCGAGGAAGAAACAACAATGACCTTGCTGAGGAAGCTAGAGAGGAATCTAGCGATATATTCCAGGAAGAAGTGAGGAGGAGTACCACCGCTAGAGAAAAGTCCGACTCGCAGGAACAGCGTCATCTTAGTGCGGTTCTGTACATCTCGAAGAAGTGCAGTAGATTAGGCATCACAAATAATAGGAAACTGACAGTGGCCAACATACACAGAAGCGGATAATTCTTAATCCTCATTCTTGATCAAGGCTGTATAAGTCAATACAATTATGTACTGAAAACGTACTTACTCTAGGACTACTGCTCAGAAGGCTCTATTCCAAACAACCGAAAATTCGTTGTCATTTTAAATTCCTTGTTTTACTAGCAAAAAATTTCACTGTAATAATCAACTGTAAATATTTGCTTCATGGCAAATAAAAGTCCATTCTCTCGTGGGTTAAATCTTTCTATAAAATAAGAAATAATGATAACTTCAGTTGTAGCAGGAGGAAGGTTATATAGATAGGAGAATTCAAAACAAACCTATGTATTCGCCATCATGGTTTAGCCACAGCCATCTTGATTTCCACAGCCATTCCAAACGTATTACCAATACCTTTTATAGTTTCTTGACTTATTTGACTAAAATACTAATTTCACTGATAAATGAAATTATAAAAAAAGACAATCAATTGAAAAGTGAGATAAACAAAGACAAAAACACATTCTAAACAACAAAACAAACACTTTTTAAGTTTTGAACCACCTATTTTTTTGTGATCTATGGGGTCTGAAACGAGAAAGTTTCTAATCGGCACGTCCGGATCGCGTCGTGAGGTCACCCTCATAAACGGGTTCTCCCTATGGAGACAGGGAGGAATCTCGCTAAAATGCCTTTCCATTAAAAAAAAAAATATGATCCCAGTGACGAAAAATCAACATCAAACATATTCGATAGTTTGACATGGTAGGGACGATTTTTACGTCCAATAGAATAAAGGTATTGAGTAATAGAGGTATTCCATTGGACGTACATATCGTCTCTACCATGGCAAACTATCCAATATGCAAATAGGAGAAAAATAGGAACGAACATATACGATAGGAGCTAATCCATTGAAGAAGTAATATATTGAAACGTGGTCTTATTCGATACTTTATTTAAGGCATTAATGGCTATTCTTTAAAGGGGTTAGAGTTGCGACAATTTGCCACAAGCCGTATCGTCCAAGAGTCAAATCCCGAATCTAAAATTTAGATTTTTTATATTCGATAGTTTGACATGGCAGGGACGATATCTACTTTTTATGTATACAAAATCATATTATTCTAAAAGCAATATTGTCTTAAATAAAATATTAGAAACAGAACAGAGTCTTAGAAATAAACATTATTCAGTACAGTTTCATTATAGTCACTTGGCTGTGATGACCTAGTAGTTTTCTGTTCTTAAACTGCACCCCAACCAACCGCCCATACGAAAGTACTAAAATGACTTGCTAGATAGAAAAAAATGGATGGCCTTAATATTGAAGTGTCATTTGAAATATTTTAGGGAGGATCCGCAGGTTATTGAGTGGAGTGAAAGGACGACCCCTGGCTATTTGCTGTGTTGTCTGGAGGCACCTTCCCACAACGGCTTTTAAAAATAATGACTTCAGAAGCACGTCTACTAATGGTGCTCTTCTTAGCAATTACTGACCGACTTCGCCGAAATCTAACGCCGTGTCTGAGACAATGTTCTAGGAACCAGAGTTTGCCGAAATGAATTTTGTCTGCTGGTTAAAATGTACCTTTATAATTCTCATGAAGGAGAAATGTGTTCGAATTTGATTCTTCTGCCATTAAGCCTTGAATCAGAAGGAGGTTTGTATGATTTTTTTATATTGTGTTGGTAAAAAGGACCCCTGATGGCATTGAGATCTCATGACAATCTCAGTATATATCTCATGGCATTCTCATTCATGACAAATTTGAAAGGTCAAGTTCGTTAACCAGCAAAATCCGTCCACCGGAACATGGTTTTTGCAGCGAAATTATGCTCGAAAGTACTCGTTTTATAGGCTTCTTTGCCTGGGAAAACCATTGAAACCATTTTTAAGGCAATAGCTTTAACAGTATCCGAGAAAATTAGGAAAAAAGCTGGTTTGGGTACTTAGAATGAAGGGTTTCAGTTAAAATATATTCGATGAATGTTTCATTGATCTGCCAGATTCCTCCTAGAAAGATAAATATATAATTACCCGCCTTGAAGCGGCCCAAGATGGATTACTAACGTGGGAGAGAGAGAGGATGACCTGTTTAAGGGGCAACAGGATACCGTCCGGCACTACCTCGAGGATATAATAAGGTGAAACCAGGGGGATTATTAACTACTTGAAATTAGCATTAAATAGTGGCATTTTTTCTTCAAGTAACCAGAAATTATCTTAGTCCAGAGTGCATTTATTAAACCACATTAGCCACAAAATTTTGTATTAAATAATAAAACCACAAAAGTTTTATAATCAAGCCTAACTCACAATGTTATGTAAGGTCAATTGGTTATTACTTATGTAACACAACTACTGTAAAATACTTTACTTATTGAGCTCACAAGAGTTCACAAGTTCGTTTCTCACCTAATTGATAGAAAAGTGTAAAATAAAAAAATAAATATATTCAGCTAAAACAATTCGTACAATATATATATATATATATATATATATATATATATATATATATATATATATATATATATATATGTATATATTTATGTAATATTCACAGGGCAAAATAAATTTAACAAGAATATATATATATATATATATATATATGTATATATATGTATATATTTATGTAATATTCACAGGGCAAAATAAATTTAACAAGAATATATATATATATATATATATATATATATATATATATATATATATATTGCATTTTAAAAATAACAGCAATAAAATAAATATCATACATATTATAATAATAAATAATTTTAGATATTTATATTAAAATCATTATTATACAAGAAAGGAAGCTGCAAATATTCACTTTTGCATGTTTTAATAAAATAAATAAGTCTCATATAAAAACGTCAGGCATGTCAGTAAAAATAAAAATTTATTTCCACAGTCTATATATATATACATAAACTTCTTTTCAAATGATTCGTGTTTTTTTTTTCAACGTTTTTTTCCCCCAACATCCAGGGTGCAGTGAGGACGAGCCGTGGGATAAGATAATTCCTGCCGCCGGATGGGAACCGAACCCACCATCTCCCGCTTATGACCAAGGGAGACCCCTCTTTAATTTATAAGTGTTTCAAAAATAACATTTTTAAGATAAATGATATAGAAATTTATAAAGTCTGATCGGGATCAACTTATATTTGCCCTCGCGTCAAATTTTATAGGGAAAATATTTTTATAATTTACAAGTATCACAAGCCCCTGTGAGAATCGGTCACTGTGACATTAGAGCAAAATCTTTTTTCATTAGCCATTGAGGGAATATATATATATATATATATGCCCATTTTATTTAGTCCAAACAATTACACCTTGGGTCATTAAGGTTCTAATTCAGGTGAAGTATATTTTCCCACTAATCTTTTAAATAGTGATTAATTTAATATTTTCTATAAATATATTTTTAAAAAAGTCAAATATTGTTTATTGAAAAAAAAATCAGAATGAAACAATGTCTGCAAGAAATAAAGATTATCTAGGAAAATGTAATGCCATTGTGAGATATTATTAGATATTTTTCTTAAATCAGTTTTATTGTCTGGACGAAATATCAAATAAAGGATAAGTTTGAGAAGGAAGCTCTTGAAGAATAATGGTAAGAATGATAAAGACTTTTGATTGGAAACTATCAAACTACATTCAGACTTTCTACAATTAAACTATCATCAATAGACATCACTTTTGTTTCCCTTCAAACATTTTATAGATATCTACCTTTTAAGTTATATAACATCTCCTAGTTGAAAATATTATTACAATTTGAGCATTACAACTCTGCCTTGAATCTTCTTAATATATGACTAATAATGGTTATTGTTTGACCTTATTGTTAGTAATTATTGGAGTCTTTCTTTTTTTTCCAATGAGAATATAGTTTCCTTAAAAACCAATTTAATTTTTTCTCGATCCGAGTTCAAAACTCGAGCGTACTAAACATTTTATTTTTTACTGTCTTTCGTTCGCGGTCCCAGATCGTCCTAAGGCCTCAATTAATTTCTTAATGTGGACTTGCAGACGGAAAATCAGGCGGCCTGCAGTACTAACTAAACTATCTCCCTAGGTTTGGGACCTCGTGCCAAAATATATAATCGTTTGCCAATGAATATATATATATATATATATATATATATATATATATATATATATGTTTATATCTACATACCCGATTCTAATGAGATTCCTTTAGTTTTTCAATAGTTCTATCCATTTTTTCGCTGTTTTAATTAATTTTAGAACGTCTATCCTTAAATCAAATGTGGTTTCCTTAAATAACTCTATGCATGCCAGTTGGATTGCAAATCATTTGAATTAGAGAGTATAGGAATAATAAGCCTACAAGACTACAAGGAATAACGAATGCAAACAGGTTGTTGCTGACAAGATGCTTGTACTTAGTAGCCATGTAGGGGTTTCTATCTGAGAATGTACAGGGAGACAGGACCACCAGCTGGACATGACTAGTAGTCCCTAGATACCATCTCCTACCATCTAATGAACCTTCGGATCTCTATCATACCTTCATTAGAGCTAAGATTTCTATACTCCGCCTTATCTATTTTCCCAGGGCTCCGGTGGAACAATGCCGGACGGTCCTTTCAATAACGGATAGCTTCAGTTGCAGGATATGAATTCTGCTAACGAGACTCAATAACGTTCTGGATTGGACCTTTGTGTTATTAGCGCGTTTTCTCATTCCCTTTTTTGACAGGAAACCCGCTTATGAGGCTGACGTCTCAAAGCAATCCGGAAGTGCCGACTAGAAAATTTCACGGTATAGAACTCTTAGATCGCGAAATTATGGTAGTTAAAGTTTGTAATATATACATATATATCTTGACATTGATTTGGCTGGGCGGTGAAATAAGAAAAACCCAAAACTCCGGGTCTCTACCACAATTACGTTCTGTGGTGTAAGACGACAAGATAGTAACTTTACTTGCAACAAAGGTCTTGAAGAGGGCCCGTACCTTGGAAGTGTTACCCAAGAGACCAATTAAATTCAGAAAAAATACTTACCGACGAATTTAACTAATGACACTACAACGGAACACAGGTGCACGGAAAGACGCAATCAATTTGCTTTCATACTTATTATTAAAGTTTTGTATTCAATATCTAAATTATATAAAACGTGAAACAGACTTCGGCATGACGGTCATCCTTGACCTTTGCCTAAATGGGATTTCTTGTAATCACTTAAATAAGATACTTTTTACTTATTTTAGCGCGGTTACTCCCTATCTCCATAGGGAGAACCCGCTTATGAGGTTGACCTCATGACGCAACCCGGAAGTGCCGACTAGAAACTTTCTAGAGATCTTTACTTATCTTTTGTGTCATTCGCAGTATGGGAATGGCACTGAGCCCTGGAAAGTGCCTGGCCCTGTCGCTGGTTCCGGCTGGTAGGTGTCACAAGATCAAGGTAGTCACTAACCCGTTGTTCAGGATCAATGATTTGCCTGTGCGACAAACTCAGGTAAATGACGCTTGGAGGTACCTGGGTGTTGTTTATGGGGGTAGGGGTGCTGAGGGGCCGAATTTGGATATTGGTGTAGCACTCGAAAGGCTGGGGAATGCACCTCTCAAGCCGCAACAGAGGCTCTTAGCTCTTAGAAGTCACCTCCTTCCGAAGTTTGTACATGGCATGGTGCTTGGCGGTGTCGCCCGGAAGTCGTTGGCCAAGATTGATATCAAGGTCAGGGCTGCGGTGAGACGCTGGTTGAGGCTCCCAAGGGATATTCCCTTGGGCTACTTTCATGCGGCGTGTGCAGACGGAGGCTTGGGGGTGCCTTGCATGAGCACCCTTGTCCCTGGGTTAACCATAGGCCGTCTCCAGCGTTTGGAAAGGTCAGGGTTGCCTGTGGCCAGGGCTGCATACAATTCGAGGGCTGTAGCCAGAAGGTTGCGGGACGCGAGAGAGGCCCTGGTGAAACAGGGCTTGAACGAAGACGCCTTCTACACGACGGAAAGGAAACGGTGGTGGGCCGAGAAGTTATATTCCTCCATAGATGGTAGTTCCCTGAGAGATTCTTCGAAATGCAAAGCCTCAACTCACTGGATCTCCGCTGGCGCAGGTGCCATTCCGGCTAGGGACTTGGTCCAGTTTGTTCGCGCTCACATTGGCGCGCTTCCGACTGCCGTTAGAGGATCCAGGGGCCGCAGAAATGATGGACCGCCCCTCTGTCGGGCAGGTTGTGCGTATGCAGAGACGGCCGGCCATGTGCTTCAAAGGCGCTTCTTGTCTCACGGCGGTCGGGTTCTGCGCCATGATGCAGTGGTGCGTATTTTGGCTGACAAATTCTCTCGGCTTGGCTATGAGGTCCACGTAGAGACAACCTTCAAAGCCCGCGGTAGGATGTGGAGGCCTGACATGGTAATATTGAAGGAGAACAAGGTGCATATTGTCGATGCCAGATCGTTGATTCCGCTCCTGGGCTTGATGATCTTCATGGGAGGAAATCGGCGAAGTATGCTGGGGTGCTGGAGGTCAGGGAGACTATTGGGAGAATGATGGGTGTTTCCCAGGATCGGGTGAAAGGAACATCCTGTACCATCAGCTGGAGGGGTGTATGGAGTCCTAAGTCGGCTAGGGATCTGAGGGCCCTTGGCATACCAATGTATACCCTACAGGGTATTGCTAGGAGTGTACTGAAGGGCTCTTGCATTCTCTTCAGCAGGTGGAGGACTCATCTCGCCCGGGGGTACCCGTAAGCATTTTAGTGAACATTTAAATTTGTTTTACTGGTGGCGTTGTAAGTACCATATAGTTGGATCTTTAAATTAGTGTCCTCTCATTCTTTCTTATTATGCTTTTTTAGTTTATTTATTCAATGTAATTATTTGGTTATTTTTGTTTAATGTTATTTTTTTTTCTAATGTTTATTTATATTGTATTATTATTTATTAAGCGTTTCCTATTATTTCTTATTTCTTATTTTTTTTTTCCTTACATTTTATTGTGTCGTTGTGTAGATCTTTACTTATCTTTATATTATTTCTATGTACGTATATATATATATATATATTTTTTTTTTCTTCACTTTATTGCTATTGAGGAACTTATGTAAATTTAATTATTAGTTTATGTGTATGACTTCTGGAGGGGTTAGTAGTAGTAACCCTTAACTCCGGAATTATGGTTGGCACATAGCACATGGCTGACGTGTCCTGGGTAATAAAATACCCTTTTTGTTTCTGGTACTATTTATTACTCGGTGGTTTGCCACCAATTCATTATGGTAAGGAGAGCCATAGCTGTATTAAGTTTATATGAATGTACAACTCACTATGTGACAATAACATTGTAGAACACAATACTATTGTGAATGCTTATTGTACTATTTCTCCCAATAAAAAAAAAAAAAAAAAAAAAAAAAAAAAGAAACTTTCTCGTTTCAGACCCCATAGATCACGAAAATATAGGTGGTTCAAATTTGTATATGTATATATATATATATATATATATATATATATATATATATATATATATATATATGTATATATTTATATATATGCTTGTCTGTTCGCGCTCTAGCAAGCTTAAAATTGGTCCGATTTTGATCAAATTTGATACAAAAATCTGTCGTCTGATTTGAAAGGTCAAGTTCGTTAACGAACAGAATCCGCTCACTGGAAGATAGTTTTTGGGGCGAAAATCGCGCAAAAAAAATCGTAACGCTTACGTTTTTGAGTTCATATGCTTGCAGGTACTTGTTTTATATGTTTCTTAACATAGGAAAACGAATGAAACCATTTTCAAGGCGATATCTCTAACCGTTCCTGAGAAAAGTGGAATCAATGTTTTTGTAAGTAATTATTTTTTTGTGGGTACTTAGAATAGCGGAATTCAATTGAAATATTTTCTATATCTTGGACATTAATCCCAACTAAGATGTTTAAATTTTGATTATATTTGGAGCTAAGGAATTATGCGAAAAAAATTATTTTCTTAAGAGACATGAAAAGTTTTGGGATCGTCAAACATTTTTCGTAAATATCTCGATAACAGTTGGGAAATCGTGGTAAGTGGAAGGTGACCATTCGAATGCTTACTAAATGCTCTACAAAAAAGATTCTGAAGCAATATTCGATGGGGCATCGTCAATCAGAGATATAAGCGCTTAAAACGTAAAAAGTGTTTGTTTTGTTGTTTTAAAAGGGTTTTTCTCTTTGTTTATCTCACTTTTTAATTGGTTATTTTTTGTTTTAAATTGCATTTATCAGTAAAATTAGTATCGTAGTAAAATAAGCTAAGTAACAGTGAAAGGTATAGGTAATAAGTTTGGTAATAAAGGCTGTGGTAATCAAGATGGCTGTGGCTAATCATTATGACGTATGCATACTTTGTTTTGAATTCTCCTGTCTATATAACCTTCCTCATAGCCTCCAACTGAAGTTATTGTTATTTCTTATTTTATAGAAAGATTTAACTCAGATTTTTTAATGGAATTATATTCGTCATGAAGCACATATTTACACTTGATTATAACAGTAATACGAATTTGCTAGTAAAACAAGATACTTAAAATGACAACGAATTTTTGTTTGTTTAGAATAGAGCCTTCTCAGCTGTAGTCGAAATGTAAGTACGTTTTCAGCATATAATTGTATTGACTTATACAGATTAAGAATTATCCACTTCTGTGTAAGTTGGCTACTGTCTGTTTCCTGTGATTTGTGATGCTAATCTATTCCATTTCTTCGAGTTGTACATAACCGCGCTAAGATGACGCAGTTCCTGCGAGTCGGACTTTTTTTGTTGTTACTGTTAATAATAATTATTTATGATTATATATATATATATGTATATATGTATATATATATATATATAAATATATATATATATATATATATATATATATATTTGCTATATATATTTAAAATTATTGGAACATTAGTCATATATTCTGTTTGTAAAATACACATCCTTAGTCATTCATTTATATATATATATATATATATATATATATATATATATATATATATATATATATATACACACACATTTTAATAGGGGACAAATTTGTTATCTAGTAGGTAGAATAGATGATGATTTGAAGAAATGTTTTCAAAATTCTGCAATGAGTACAACCTCAATAGCTGGATTCCTTCGGGAAAAGCTTATCATAAATTATAGTTTTTCAGGAATAAGCCTGGAGTTGTTTTTGAGTTAGAAAATGTCAAAGTTATCATATTAAAGATGAAATATTAGGTTGCACGTTTTGGAAATTATAACTATAAATTTCAATAGTGACGGGAATAGAAGAAGGAAGTGTCGTATCAATGAAAGAAGTAGGTCAATATTTTGGTCAGAAAGTGAAGAAAAAATGCGAGAAAAACATTCTGATATTTCTGGAAGAACGATTGGATATGTATTTGGCAATCCGTCATAGAAGAAGCTGTATATCTTTGGAATAATAGGGCGAGAATGAAGGAAAGGAGCGGTAGTCATTTGGAGGGTGAAGTCTGCCGCCTTTTGGCGGGAAGCCAGCCGAACTTGTTGTTTCGGACACATAGACACACGTTTGGTGTCCTTCTTTTTATGTTGGCAGTATTTTTCCCTTGGTCTCTTCATTTGTCTCATTAACGTCATTCTCACAGCTGAGCAGCTAATGATGGCGGATTCTCAGCCGAATGCTCACCACTCACAATCTTTATCCCTCTTCTGTCTTGTTCCTTCATAAATTCCTGACCGCCGCCAGCCAGCACCACGTGAGTTTTTTTTATCAGTGGAGGAAATAGTTTATCTCTTTTATTAAGAAAGGAGGAAATGTGTTTTCCTAACCATTAGCTCCTGCTTTAAAGTATTCCATTTCTTTCCTTCTTTCTCATTTCTCTTCCCTCCCCTCCTCAAAATTATTATATTGGTCGAAGCTTGGGTTAGCTGAATAAATTATATATCTCTTCGGAATATTCCATGCTTTTAAATATAATATGCATAAATATTTATTCTCAAAGACTAAAAGTTCGGTCGAGAATATTAGTATGATAATAGCCTTAAAAGAATCCCCATTTTTCCTGTTTTGGCTGTCAGAACCTTGTTCAGAGAATAAATTAAACTCTCAAAAATATTTCAACGTATATTTTACTGTTAGTTTAGTATTCCATTAGAATATTGATACAATTTCGACTCACCTTCCCATCATCTATGCTTTGATCTAAATAAACACACGGAGCGATGTGGTCCTAATGGTTTTTTTGGGGACACTGATTACGATGAGCTGGTTGGTTAACTTTCATCACTTTAGATTCAAGGTCATTTGAAAATCAAATAGAGAAAAAAACGTAGAAAAAATGCATGTGTATGTGTTTGAGGTCTCTGATTCCGAATCCGTAGTTTGTTTGATTCGCACTGCCTTCCAGAAAATTAATTTTGTAATGAATCTTTTCAGATATTTTCTACGTTTTTTTCTCTCTATTTGACCTTCGCATGACTTCTAGGAAAAGGCTTAAGGTCAAAATAACAACGGATTCAGACTCAGGGACCTCAAAAACACGCATGACGTTTTTCAGATTTTTCCTACATTTTTTTCTCTATTTGACCTTCAAATGACCTTGAATCTGATGTGATGAAGGTTAACCAACTCGCTCATCGTAATCAGCGACCCCAAAAACCGCATAAGGACCATACCACTCCGGGTGTTTTCTTTTAGATCAAATGTTGACCTGTGCAATGGAAGCTCCTGTCGTGATTTGAAAAGAATGAGCAGAGGCTCCAAATATTTTGCTTTCAGATGCACTGAATTAACTTCTATAAATAATCTTACATTTTATGAATCGTTTTATCCGAATGAGGTGGCCCTTATAGAATATATATATATATATATTTATATATATATATATATATATTATATTTTATAATATATAGGATGCTTGATGTTTATTTTTCGTCGCTGGGATGATATTTTTGGATGGAACGGCATTTTTCTCCAACGGTGGTACTCCTCTTCACTTCTTCCTGGAGTATTTTGATGGGTTCATCTCCATCTTCGTCAGCCAGGTCATTGTTGTTTCTTCCTCTGTGGTTGCCGAGGTAATGACATTTTTCTCGATCTAGGTGCCCTTTCTACTGTCTAGCCCCAGTATCGGCGGACCAATGGTGTTGAAGCTCCTTTGTGTTAGCTGGGATCAAAACAACGTCTTTGGGTGAGGAGGCTATGCAAGGGTTCGGGATATTATTACCTCGGATGGACCATTACCAGGTATACCGTAAACTCTATGAGGGACAAAATCAGAGTATATTTCTAGTATTTATAGAATGGTAATTTATAGAAGAGCCTTTTTATAATTGAAATGAACGGCAAAAAAAAAAAAAAAATATGAAATTGATACAGTACTGTAACAGGTGAACTGTTATCGTCCTAGCAACGCAGCTGCCTAGGCGTGGCTGCTATCCTTAAAACCAAATAAGAATGCAAACTCCTCTAAAAATACTTAAAACTTTGAATATTAAAAAATCCTTGCAAAGCTAGTGTTTACATTCTAAAGGGAGTGTCTATGGAAAATTTCAACTTTTTTTGTTAAGTGGTTTCAGCTGGGCGATGATAGGTCAGTGAGTCAGTGAGTGAGTGGTATTTTACAAATATGTATTAGATATGTAGATCTATGAATATTATTGAACAATGTATGTTTATAAAGTGTATGTAGCTCCTCCGAGCCGGATTTTTACTATTTGTATATAAGAACAAAATGTCCGATGGTGGATTTTTGCATATTGAAGAAGCTAGAAAGTAAACAACAATAGAATTCGGGTTGTATGAAAAGAAAGCTAGATATATTGAATGTTGAAGAAAGTGCCTACTTGTAACAACCTTCGAAAGATTCGAATGTGATATGTCCATGAAGTTTCTGCGTCAATCCTACAACTGAGGGAAGCAATAGCCGAACAATGGGCAAACTTTTCTCTCGGCCAATAAAAATAAATGATAAAGCCTTTAGCAAGGAAGAGTACTTTGTTTTCTTCCATTTTATTGGATTTTCGGCTTCCTTACTTTAGGAAGAAATTACTTATAAAAAAAGAACTTACAAAAGGGGGTTATTTGTAAATATTACCTTGTGCTAATGGACTCGGGAGCCGATGCACAAAAAAAAGGCCGTCACGTAGGAGCTGCATAACTAAGCACTTTCCTCAGAATTTTTGTAGTGAAGACTATATTACTGAATAATATGCTGTAAATAACCTATATAAATGAAATAAAAACGTGAATAGTTCTGCTCATTTACATTTCTCATGAGAACTGTTCAATTATTAATTTTGTAAATAATTTGCTTCCAGAGTTATGTTAATACATGATACTGTACTACTAATAAATACGCAAAAACTTCATTTTCCGTCTTTTGATCAGACGCAGGGACAGGATACAGCCCCTTGTGGGAGATAGCACTCCTCGCGGCGCCTTTGGGAACCTACGTCTGGCCGGCTAATTCTAATGAAACAGAGTTTAAAGTTTCGTTACAATACAGCAACAATTACGACCGGTAAGAGTATATTAGTAATTTAGGTCCGGAGTAAACCCCCCCCCCCCCCCCCAAATAACCCGATTTAGTTTATTTTTACAACCCATTTTTCTCTGTTGATTACCACCACGAATACCGAGTTTCGTTGAAATGTAACAAAAATTACGGCTGGTAGTGGCAAATTGGTAATGTGGGTCCGGAGTAAATCCCCCCCCCCCCCCCTAATGAACCGATTTAGTTTATTTTTACAACGTATGTCTCTCCTTAGATCAACATAACGAATACCGAGTTTCGTTGAAATATAACAAAAACTACGGCTGGCACGGGCAAATTAGTGTTTTGGATCCGGTGTAAACCCCCCCCCCCCCGCCCGTCCCCTCACGGTGGACCGATGTTGGTGGTTAACGAACTCGTTCAATCGTTTGCTAATTGAACGCTATATACCACGTTTCGTTAAGAAAAAACAAAAACTCTGGCCGCTACCGTGTTAACACACACACACACACACACACACATATATATATATATATATATATATATATATATATATATATATATATATATATATATATATAGGTATATATAAATTTTAACGGGGATCATTTTCGGTGTCTACTAGGTAGGATCGATGGAGATTTGATGAAATTTTTCAAAAATTCCGTCATGAGTGCAGCCTCAATAGCTACTTTCCTTTGGAGGAAAGTGCTAAAAATTAAAACAGAATGTGCTTACAGATTTCATGTGAGCAAAAATCTTAAGTTCAATTCCTAGACGTAAAAAAAAAGCTTGTAGGACGATAAAAACTGTAGGTTGTTCGTCCTTAAATCCTTTCCATTCCATTCCGTACAGGTTCATTCTCGTCGTCAGGAGTTAGTCAGTATAATTTTTTTTGCGAGTACTTCGTTACACTGGTCACAAATAAGTCTTGTAGGCCCCGGGTACGATAAGAGCGATGAGCGATGAGCGACACAACGAAAGAGCGACCGTGCGGTTAGCAGAAGAGGGGCCAAATAAAAACCATAAACGTGAATTGGCATGTTGTTCTAAATTTTATTAGGTTTTATAAAAAAAAAAAAAAAAATGAATTGAAATCGGTTCAGATTTAGAAGCTGTAGCCTTTTTTTTAGCACTCAAAATTAATGTCTGGGGTGAGCGACAGGCTGGAACTTGAAAGCCACTTCTGGTCGCTCATGCCTATTGTAGCCAGTCCTCCCTCATTCCTACTGCACTCCAGCTAAACATTGATGAGAGCGACGTTCTTTTGAAGCTTTTCGCTTATCGCTCATCGCTCTTCCCTCGTATCGTACCCGAGGCCTTAGAATTTGTCAGTAAACTGGGTATGTCCAATTCGGAGTCTAGACAGTAAGACTTCTCTCCGTGTACTTCTCCTTTTGATTGAGTTTGATCTGTCTAAGTTTATATTCGCATGTCTCTGTCCAAGAGTCTTGCCGCTGAGATAGTATTAGGGTGGAACTTTGTTTAATCATATCTTGTTAAGTAACGTCGTCTTCAGTATGTCTGGAAGTGTAGTTGGTGTCAGTACTTGGTTCAATGCCCACATGTCCTCGTAGCCAAATTAATGTCTTTATTTGTAATCTGGAGCCGAACTGATTTTGAAACATTTTAGTTACCAATAGGCAGGACTAATGAAGATATATAGATATTTTTCAAAATTTCATTGAGTGCAGGAACAAAAGTTCCTTAATAAGTTAAGTCTTAAAGGAAGACAAGTTCATTCTGAAAATGATAATATTTCCAGTTCACTAGCTGTAAGAAATGTATATTATTAATGTGTATTATTAGTATTGTAGAGATAATGAGTTCTTAATTTATTAAGTTGGATTCTAGTTGTCGGAAAAAGTAATAAAAGTTACCACTTCATGCAACAGAGATTCATGAATATAATTTTTTTTTTTTAAATTATATGATTTGGTTACTTGAATGAGAGTCCTTATAATGCTGACACGATGAATGTAGCCAATCAACTCCTTCTCGACTTCCGCCATGGAGGTTGTATTTAGTTTGAAGCGGAAAGAGTTCCTTTGATAAAGTGTAACAGGAATTCTCGGATCGACTTGATTTACTGACTGGACGAGCAAGGGGGGGGATCTGATTGCTTCATTAGTTCAAGCTACATTCATAGCTCCTAACGGGGGGTTGTTAATATGTTATTTTTATTTTATTTATGGTGATCTTTGTAAAATGAGAGTTATCTTAATAATATCTTATAATTATGGATCGTTCTTTCTTAATCACAACAACATTACAATATCAGGAAAATGGAAGGAAAATGTATCTTCATCGGTCATAACTACCACAGAAAATGGCCCCGTCAAATTTATATATATATATATATATATATATATATATATATATATATATATATAGAGAGAGAGAGAGAGAGAGAGAGAGAGAGAGAATAATAATAATTCTTATCGCTATAGATATATCATGCATGCATGCTTATTAAGCTTGACGGTTACAGGGAATAACTTGGTAAGTCGGAAAAAGGGCAAAATGAGTTAAGTGCACTATGATTATTTCCTAGGCTCATACATAGTGCAAAGCAGTCCCTAACTCACATTGATCATTAACTCATATTCATCGTTTCCGACTATTAAAGATGTGATTCTTGGAACCTCCCAACATAGCGTGTATCCCCTGTTAATTCTCTGTTAAAGAGATGCCCTGAAAAGTCCAGATTTCGAAATTAACCAAATTCTTCCCTGTGACCATCCATATATACATGGGTCTTTTTTTTTCTTTTTTTTTTCAAGCATAAATATGCTTTAGCCATGACTAAACTGATAAAGACCGTTACAAAAAAGTGTCCGTTGGCGTTCGCATATGCGCGGCGGCCATGTACGAACATAGACACTGCACATGCGCCTATGTGATTTCATAGGTTATCCGGGTGGACCTAAAGCCTATGTTCCTGAATTTGAGTAGCAGGCTCTAAACAAAATTATTTGTTAATTTTTTTTTTTTTTTTTTTTTTTTTTTTTTTTTTTTTTTTTTATGATTTTGATCTAGAATTGTTATAAATAGTATTTCAAGAAATATACATATATTTTTATAAACTCTTTGAAGTTTTTATGTGAAGAAAGAATTTTTAATACTTTCCTCCAATTTTCATTGATTCGATATAATAGGTACCACAAATGACCACCAATTAAAATGAGCAATTCTGGGTGCTCCGAAACTCAATAAACATTCTACAACAAACGACTGGATGAATTCGTTAACAAGCATAATACGGCCATTAGGAGTGGGGGTATAAATATGGAACCTGCCCACAAAGGCTATAATTTTTTATTCCTAGCAACGAAACTGCCGTAGGTGTACGAAAAAAGTGCTGTGAGAATACAAAAAATGGGCGCTTAATCGATCCAGAATCCAAGCTAAAATGTTTGGGCCGTAATTTTTGTTCTCGTTCATTGAAACTATTTTTATAGCCTACGAAACTAATAAATTACACAGTAAAAAAAAAAATTTTCTATAGGTTTTAAATATAAATTCAATCCTTAAATTCCAAAATCTTAAATAATAAAAATAACCAAGCCTCCATTCTATGTTTCTCATATGTCTCTCCATAATGATTTAAATATCATATTTATCCAATTTTCTGTCAAAATCCTCTATCAAAAACTTGACCATCCTAATTATTTTCCAACTTCACTATACCCAAACCAAATCCCAAATGGCTCTATTTTCCAGCTGCTAAGAGCACTGGAGTCCACATTCTACAGCCGTTCAGCTTCTAGTTACATTGTGGATTGATGTTATTGCAACTGTCCTGCTTTCCTCCTTTGGAGCATTCAAGACATAACAGAACATGAGCAACAATTTTCTTCAATTTTCAAATAAACAAATCATATAACTAAGCTTAGACTGACCTCCTTAATGAAGACTTTAGTTTATGCTACTCCTATGGTACGGAGTTTTTTTGAGTTAGCATTTAAATGTCAAACATATTGGTTGGTTTATTAATGCATTATTTATTTATTATAATTTATTTTCTAGGAGGTATTATAAGGTGAACGCATTACAGCCGCTAGCTGAACGGGGTTTACGCCCATAGCCCTCGGTACGCTATTTACAGCTTCACTCAGCCGGGCACTTGAAATACTGCCGACCTTAGATTCTATATGGTAGTAAGTACTTAAGGTGAAATGCTTACCGAGGTAACTGCTTCAAGGAGTTGCACAAACCTATCGATATGAGGAGGGGAGCAGTAAAATAGGAGATTTACAATAACCGATTCGATGGATACTCTAAAACCGATCGGGGTTAGTCAATGGATTGTCTCTTTGTCGGCAAAGGAATATATCTGACACATTAAGAAGTAAATTCGAACTGTTTAATGCGAAGGCATTATCCATATCTTGGGCATTAACGAACCAGACTACATAATGTGACATGAACTAGTAAATACAATGGCCTAAGATTTTTTTTTAACGGCGCACTGACTTCTGGGCCATTAGTGCCGAATAGCCTATGATAAAGTAAAAATAATAATCAAATAGTTGATTGAGATTAACTGTCAGACAAACCAAGGACGAAAACTAAGGCATGCAAAAGGACTGGACAAATATTAGGGACACAGAAGCTGGAATAAGTTAAAGGATCACAATTCGATAAGTTGTCCTAAACAGACTACCAATATGAATAGATAAATATGCTTTGTTTCAAGAATAAATTTGACAATGAACTGTTTTTTTTTAAAGATATCAAGCAAATACTTTTCTCTAAAAAAATGCTTAAATATTTACAAAAACTTATACACTATTTCTATACACAAAAACAATAGAAGGGAGAATTACAAAAAAATGAAATAAAATAAAATAAAAATATTTCCTTTGTTTATGAATAAGGGCTAAGTTCAGAATCTTTAAAAAGTTTAACCCATACATGGTATATAAAAATGGAGGGGCAAGGACCATTCAATACAACATGCATTAGGTTGTTTGGAGTCAACCTAGAGAAATGTCCAATAAATCTTTAACATTTATTTTGCAATATTTAAAATTGTTTAAGATTTTTTACGGCAGACTAGGACCATATTGGACAGGCGTAACAAAAAAATTGGTCTATGATATAAAAAATAAATACTTTTTTTAATCAGAAGATTAAAATGAGAGTTTCTTTTTAACCAGGGGGAATAAGCTTTGTTAACTTGAATATTGACCAGAGTGGTAAAAGGTTAATTTAGAATGTAAGTGGACTCCAAGATATTTTAAAGATTTTGACCAGGATAATGTTTGGCCATTTACATTAACAAAGTGATTAAGGAAAGGCATGCGCTTAGAAAACAAGAAAATGTCTTCCTTTTCCCATTTGGTTTCATTTTCATTTAGTAGCAATAGTATTAACTCTAAAAGATGACAGAAGAAAAGGTGTATTGTCAGCAAATAAAACAATATTGCATTTGTTTTCATTTTCATTAAATCATTAAATAAGATATTGAAGAGGACAGGACAATTCAGGAGGCCTATGGATGTCGTACTTTTAATCCAGAAGGGCATTTAAAATTACGAGACATTAACGAAGAATAGCTATTTATCTGTTCCCAACGAAACACCTTCTATGAAATTTTTCCCAATTTTTCAAATGATGCATTTAAATAACCAAGAAAAAATAGCATGAAATCTCAGTGCTGATTGGTCTACGGCCCGAATAGAAACCAGTAAAACACTTTTACCGCGGCAGTAAAGATCTCAACACCGTCGAGCTTTACTGCTCCTAGCAATGAGATTAAACTGTGAACCATAAAATCAGATAGGCACTCGTTGCGGCTGTCTCGTATTTCCAATCTAAATTTACTTTTAAGTGCTGCTAGATCTGTTCTCAATGAAATATCTCCTTTTCTTTAATATCCATGCAATGATTTTCATGACCTATCAGACCAAAGATTAATCCGTAGGAGGAGGAGATTTTACTTCTGGCCATTTTACAGGCTAGAAAGTCGTATTCAATGATCTGGAGCAAATAATAATCTAAAATGACCAAAATTCAGTAAACTTTAATTACAGTAGGCTAAATTAATGAACTGTGAGATGCAAAATATAAGATGAATACTTTATGTTAATATACACAGATATAATGAAACCCCCATGCATTATTTTTATTGCATAGATTATATCAAGCATCATGAAACCAATTTTATTATTTTCATGTACTAAACTACCTTGTTGAATCTGGAAGTTTAACGATTTCTTCTTAATAAAAAACTATTTCAGTTTAAGAAACCGTTTCCTTCCTTTGAGTGAATAATGCGAAAATAGGTAATTGAGTGGTATTATCGTCCTAAATAGGTTCTGATTCCATGCAATTTTTCAATTATTGATCTTGCATGTTTAGAACAATTTAAGTAAAATAATAGGTTTACTTCTAATCTTTCACAGTTTATCTTCTTAATTGTGGAGACAATGCAGCCATATATCAAAGGATGTTTATCAGATACATGCCGGCAGAAAGTGGCAATCCTAGAATCTTGCAACTATTGTGAAAGCGCAGGCTTTATTTTAGTGGGGCCACTATTAATTTTACTCAGGAGGTCTATATTTAGTGTTGAGATTCCGTGTAAGATAGCAACTGCTACATCATGCGGTAAGATAAATTGTACAACTTACGACCTTCTCCATAATACGTGATATTTCTCCATTCCATACCTGAAACAGAAATTATGTTATTAAACAATTAGCCATTTAGTGGTGGGTTTATTTCACTTTAAGGACGGTTTACTTGGGCAACTTGTTCTATAAAAGCAAGTGCAAACAATAGGAAAGTGTGAGTCCTTTAAATGTGTAGAAATTAGAATAAAAATATGCGGTAATAAATAAACCCATTAAAATTTGTAAAACAACGAAAAATGGAAAAACGAAAGGTACAACTATAACATTACTTTGAGTATAAGTAAGTCCTCATTATCTCTCTTAGATCTTACTTTCTGTAAATTCATTCTGTGTTTATTACGACGTAGTCATATGAAGCAGGCCTTCATCCTTTACAAACTCTACGATCATCATATAACTTGAATACAGCCATAATGTAAAATAACACAGCCACACAAACACAAAAGAAGTTCGGACCCAACTCTTTGGGATCGCTGAATCTGATCTTAATAAGGTGGGGTAAGTAAATGATGGGAGATTTCTGTTGGATGCTAAAGCGAGGTGTCCAATAAAACTGATAGAATAGAACTGATAGAAGCGAAAAGCATTGCGCAGGTCAGTTGATGAAAAAAGAACCTGCTATAGTAGCTACAAAGAGTCCAAGACTCCAATTTTAGGCCATTTAATTTATTTGAACTGATACATTCCTAGAGTCAAAGAGTGATATTTTTTAAGTGTTGCATTGTCAGATTTTAAGGATTGCATCCGTGTCAGAGTTACCTCAGAATATTAAATTCTCAAAGATAAGCAAAAGTGAAAAATTATGAAAAAAGGTCTTATATTCAAAGGACTGTAATGTGGCTCCAAATACACCAATCGATAATGTTGCGGTCTCAACAAATTTTTATTTTTGATATTTGGAAGGTAGCACAGAGGAAAAAGTCGTTTATTTTTGTTACCTACACTAATAACAAGATTATAGTGTAAAATAGCCTAAATTATGAGTTAGGGGTTGGGCCTAAAGCAAGAGGTACTTAAGTTTTCTGACTCCAGAACTCAGATTTAGCAACCCAAAAAACATATTGAAATCATTATTTCATTTTGTGTGGCTGACATAGTGATGCCTAATTTATAACATTTATCATATGTTAATATATTTACTGGGTTATTCAAAATTATTGATGTGGGTATTTAACCCAAAAAAGTAAGAAACTTGTACATCACTCTAAAATGAACGATTCCACCACGCATAACACGTACATTGGATAGACAAATGATCCATAAAAAGAATATCAAAACACACAACGTAAAAAAAAAAAAAAATACATAAAATTGGCACGCGAACACAGGCGTACAGAAATTTGATTTTGAAAATTTCTTCATACTCTCCACCGAATCCATATATATTTACATTAAAAAAGTAAATCGTTCAAGACAGTATCGACAAGAAAGTAACCTTTTCATCGAATCCAACTTTTGGCATCATTCTAAAAACCCTTTTACTCTCATCCACTCTCCATTGTATTTGCGTACAAAGTTTCTGGTAGATGTAATTAGCAGATCATTTTTCGTTGTTACACACGCAAACGTGATTGGATTATATTTACTTTACTATTTTGGGGCATTCTAAAGAAGTTTCCACAAATAATATAAGAGTTTATGATAAATACCACAAAGGAGTACGAGCGGGATTTTTGTCGTGTAGCTAATACGAATTAGTTTCTTGAATTATGTTGTATATTAGAAGAGGAGAGCTAGAAGTGAATTGTCCGAGTCCTTAGATTTATCAGCACCTATAAAGGAAGCCATTGTTGAAGATCTAGGGAATGCTACTAGGTATAAAGAAGCGGCAGATAGAAAGAACTGCAAAGATCTACTCTTAGCAATTGGCCTCACAACTATTACCTCTTGAGAGTGCGCCATGAATCAAGCTCTCAGCTCTGACATTTCATTCATAACTTCTTACATCCAGACGAAACTCTACCGTATTATTGTCTTCTATCGTCAGGGTGGTTTCCTCACAAAATATATCTACTAACAACTTTTTTTTTATTTATTTTTGGTTGTGTACTATGTAAGTTGAAGGTGAGGGTGGTGAAGGATCAATGGATTCTTGAAATAAATAAGCTATTTACTTCAAGTTGTATACCTTTTTTGTTTTTTTTTAACGGCGCATCGACGAATCTGGGCCATTAGCGCCGACATCCAGGGCGCAGCCAGGAATTTTCCCAACGAGCCGTGGGATGAGAAAATTCCTGCCACAGGTGGGGATCGAACCCACCATCTCCCGCTTATGAATCTAAGGCGCTAGCCACTAGACCCCCAAGTTGTATACTATATTTATTTATTGGATTTACAAAGCTGCAATGAAGCGGTCTGCTCGTTTTATTGTGACTTATTAAGATATTCACATCGATCTAACAAATTCTGATTTCTAATAAATGTTTTCTGATATACATTATACAATGAATATGAAATATTTGCGTATAAACGAAAACATATCGTCGATACAAATGCAAAGTATCGAATGTGAAAAAATGCATCTTTCATTTTCAATCTTTACTAATTTCTGCTGGACTTATGTACGGCAAATTCTTGAATCTTACTTCACTCTATTAAAGGGAAAGTATTCCACTATCAAAAGGTCAAATCTGCCGAATATTTGACTGTCCAAAAAAAAGTTACGAATAAATGCTTTTCCACTCTGAAAAGTCGTCATTTTCACATTCGATACTTTGCATTTGTAACGACGATATCTACACTCGTGCAGATAGTAAAACAATACATAAGCACAAAATATTGTATAACTAAGGAAATATTAAGCATTAATTTTGGAATGATGAGCTGTGATTAATGATACTTTGCAAAGAAAATAAATACAGGTATTCAATGTATTGCATTTTTATATTTTATTATAAATATTTTTGAATTTTAAATGGAGGATAATGGTATGTATAAGTGGGCTACCTTCAAAAATTATCTCCCGCATGTTGTTTGGCATGTCTAAGAAGTACCGTTTTGCAAACCGTTAAGTGAGTGTGTTTTATTGTCAATGTCACATTACAAAGTACATTAAGTCTAATTAAAATATATCATAAGATAAAATCTATATAATTCCATTTGTAAAGTACCAACCACTTTTCACATTCGATACTTTACACTTGTATCGACAATATGCGAATGACCGGTTCTGAGGCATGCAAATGCGACTTTTCCTCTTTTTGCGTATCGGGTTCTCTACATGTATTCTATAGCGCATAAGCTTTTCAGGGATATCTTACAAAGAATATAGACTAAAACTGACAATAAATCACTTGAAATAAAACCTGCAGTCAAAGCCTCGGCTCAGAAGCAAAAAAAAACATTTTCGGTTGTTATCAAGTTAGTTTCATATGTGTGCCCCCCCCCAGGGGAGGAGTAAGAAACGCACTAAAAAAATACGCAACTAAAGTAAATAAAATTGAATCAAAACAATGAACAGGTCATTATTTTTTTTGTTGTATATTCGTTTTGTTGGTTATCCTTCGTGCAAGAAGGCATTAGCTCTAATTTTTCAACATTTTAGCACTTTCCTCCGTAGAAAAGTAGCTATTCAGGTTGCACTCATGACGGAATTTTTGAAAAATTTCTTCAAATCTTTATCGATCCTACCTAGTAGACACCGAAAATGACCCCAGTTTAAATTTATATATATATATATATATATATATATATATATATATATATATATATATATCCGTTAACACGATACAGGCCAGAGTTTTTGTTTTTCCCCACGAAACTTGGTATATAGTATTCCCCAATCAAACGATTGAACGAGTTCGTTAACCAACAAGATCGGACCATCTGGAGAGGGGGTTTACTCCGGAGCCAAAGTAGTTATTTGCCAATACCAGCCGTAATGTTTGTTATATTTCAACGAAACTCGGTATTCGTTCTGTTTAACTAAAGAGAAAAATGTGTTGTAAAAATAAACTAAATCGGTTCATTAGGAAGGGAGGTTTACTCCGGACCCAAATTACTAATTTGCTCTTACCGGTCGTAATTTCTGCTGTATTGTTACGAAACTCCGTATACGTCCTAGATACATAATATGAAAGAAGTATTGTAAAAATTAACTAAATCGGTCTATCGGAAGGGGGGATTTACTTTGTACTATGTTTGAAACAGGTGATCATAACCAATGTTTTTATTTTATTGATCTATATAGGTTATTTTAGCAAATTATTCAGGAATGCACCCGACACTACCTAATTCTGAGGAAAGTGCTTAGTTATGCAGCTCCTGCGTGACAAACTTTTTTGTAATTGGAAAAATCATTTTTAGATATGGAATATATTTATATTTTTATGGTATTTTCTTGGACATGGTCTCACCTGTGCAAACTATGTACATATATATAAGTTGCTCCTGAAGAGGCGTCGTATGACGAAAACGTATGCGAAAATAATAAAGGACATTTTGAGGAAAAATAATGTATCAGATCTTGCGGAATGTTTAAAATAAAACATTAAAAATTAGTGTCCATAACAATAAGGGGTATTGTGTAAAAGCTAAGAACAACGAAAACAGAATCTTTTCTCCTAGAATGAACCACAAACAAGAAACCAGACCTAAACCAGACTTTCCCACGTCATAAATTTCTAGACTTTCTTAAACCTCCGGCTCTTACCAAGCCTCGAAGTATCTCTTGTGTTCCTTTTGTTCAGCGGGGCATTTAGTGCTAAATCATCTCATATTTTTTACATCATCTTAATTGACTTGATTATTAGAAGTATAAAAAATGTTTTAAAACTAAACGAGACTTGAAGGCTGTGTTATACAGAAAAGTAGAAGCATTTTTCTGACTTCTACGATTTTTCAGTAATTGCATATATATATATATATATATATATATATATATATATATATATATATATATATATATATATACACATATATATGCCATTAACCTAGAAGAGACTATAACAGCTTCACATAATTTCCACATATTCTGTAAATCACTTTTTGGATCAGCCAATAATTTAATGATACTGCATATATAGTTTAGCATATAATCCTGATTAAATTCATTAAAGGAAATAGCACCAATTTCACGCGAAGCTGAGACGTGCACCTTATAATATATAAACGGCCCGAAGCCGAGTGAGAAGCAATTAAGCTGTTTGCAATTAAACGAATCTAATAAGGAGTCCCGCCTATAAGGCCGGTTTGTTTTTTTTACTTCCTTGATAGAGTGTAGCAATTCGATTATCGGCAAGTGAGAAAAACGCGCCAAGAAATGCAGTTATTAATAGAAATTTCAGACGGGAATGTTGTATGCCATTAATAATGCGCATAGCAAATTGTTTATTAGAAGTTTAATATACCATCTTAGATTTAGTTTCTTAGACACTTACACACTCCTTCCTAGGAAATTATAATTTTCACATTTAATAACTGAAATTAAAGGAACTTGCGGAGAGTTCACTGGAAAGGCATAAATTTAAGTTGTTTTTAAAGTATAAAAAAGTATAACAACATAAAGGACTAGAGATAAACTTGCTGAAATCTCCAATTCCCTAAAAAGAAGGAAGAAAATAAAACATTAACAAATAAGAAACGCTTTTTCAGAAGAACGTAGAAATAGTGCCAGTTTGTCGTCCTTCTTTCCCATATAGAGGCATATTTTGAATACCAACCAGAAAACACCAGCTTACTTATACATGAACCCCCATTTCCATTTTATAGTGTAATAGTTTCAATTAGAACAATATATACAAATATTATAAAAATAAATTACAAGAAGACTACAATAAAAGGAAATCTGCCCCATCTTTGACAGTAGAGGATATTCACCATTAATTAGTTGCATACCCAATCCCTACAGATCATCCTACCTTACACATATTATAAACATCCCTTCCAGAAAGTTTAGTTATTTTTCTCAAGAATTTGAATGAATCTCAAGCCCGACACCTTTACTATTTCCCCATAGCATCCTTAAATCTAAGAACATTTGCTCTTGAATCCTGAAGATATAAACTATAGCAAGGACAAACTAAGGCTATGTTATTATTGTAATAATTTTATATTAGGTTTTGATTAATTTATAAAATCTATTATGCTGTATATTTATTCTTTTTATCTCTGTTTGTTATTAATTTATATTAACCTATTAAATAGTTTGTATTGTAGTTATAAACAGTAAGCGAACACCCCTTTGTATAGTGCAATGCCCTAAAAACAAAGTATGGAATTAAAACTAAATAAACATTTAATTATTAGAGTATATATATATACGTAAGTGTAACGTTTCGTGTTTACTTTGTAAAAAAAAAAAAAAAATAATAATAAAAAGGCTGCAATGATTAATCAAAATATGCTTTTTATTTCTGACGTATGTATTTAGGTCCAGGGTGACATCTATAATAACTTTAAAATAACCAGAATAATTTATAAGGTACAATATAAACGCCTATTCAAAGGCATGTAAGATGGCATTGGGCCGGCCTACGTTATTCAGCGAAAATGTTCTTGTCATTATTCTAGCGTATTCTTGATAACTTACAGATTATGATATAGTGTCTGTATAAAACGAAGCAGGCAGCAAAATGCCATAAAATTCTAATGGTTGAATGGACTAGACAGTAGAGGAGAGTAGGCTTGGCTATAATTACCCCCATAATAAATGCAGACTATATAAGGACTAAGGCGGACAATGTCAGTGGAAATCTAATAAGCTGGAATGCTATGATGCAGGCGGGGTGGAGCTGAGGCCATATAAGGTTGCATTCTTGTCACTACTGTCAAATCAGATGAGAAGACTAGCCTTTATAAGGGCAATTCTAACTCAAGAGTTAAAGCCTTAATTTTATTCAAGAAAAGAAGGTAACATCATCATGGGGGAAAAAACGGACGCTTAACCCAATCGGGCCATTATTAGC
The DNA here is from genome assembly GCA_946811695.1 of Gonocerus acuteangulatus. Classification (NCBI taxonomy): domain Eukaryota; kingdom Metazoa; phylum Arthropoda; class Insecta; order Hemiptera; family Coreidae; genus Gonocerus; species Gonocerus acuteangulatus. The sequence goes on from OX328125.1 coordinate 42,104,121, forward strand.
CTTTTTTTTTATATTTAATTATCCATAAGAAAATACACTCAAGAGCTAAAAAATATATAAATAAAATAAATTGGTGGTTAAGTAAATATTTTAGCGGTGAGTTTCTCTCAATGACAGCTCTTGGGAAGTCAATAAAAACCGAATAAGTGAATCAGAACCCGGCTGTAGAAAGAAATATTTTATGAGCTACTAATGTAACGAATAACGCAGGCCACAGAAGTGCTAAAAAGTTTCAAACGAGATAAGCATATCTACATGTTAGCAACTAGTTGAATATTTTAAGTCATAAATGAGATTCAGCTTCCTTTTCAGGTACTAGCATTTGAAAACTTGTTTCATTTTTTTTTTTTTTTTCTTTTTTATTTTTTTATTTATTTTTTTTTTTTTTAATATTTTGATAGGAGACAAACATTGGAAGCAGATTTGTAACCAATTACTTAGTTGTCCACCCTTTAGTGATAAAGCCGATTATCTTTCCTGAATTTCTAATACCTGAATGGGCGACCGACCAATTGCTGTTTGAATTATAAAAGGGTGGCATCTCATAGATAGCTCGGCAGTAATAGCCGAGCTGTTGATAAGCCGTAACAAAAATTAAAAAGCCCAATAAACGTTCAGCACAATCCAATAATCCTATAATCATAGAAGATTTATTGCAGCGTGTTTATCTTCCACGATACGTACCGCTCATAAATAAAAAAAAAATAATAATTAGAAATATATCAAAAATTATTATTATGGCGGGAAAAACAGAATGTTTTATTTTGGGCTCTCATAGAAATCGTACTACAGACGTTTATCAGAATTAAGATATTCCCTGCTTTGCAAAACAGCAATAAGTTTGAACAAAGGGTGAAAAACAGACATTTTATCTTTTTTTTGGTAGCTTAAAACGGATTTGGGACCTTCAAATTGCAGGAATAACATGATGATTATATAGTAAAACAACCAACGAAATTTCGATGAAATGAGTTTGATTTTTGCATAATGATTTTGCAATTGAAGTATTTAGTGATATTCAATTAGTGAGTTGTGTTTGTTCAAATTGTTGCGAAATCCATACGGAGTGCTTTACTCGTTTGAAATATTAAAAAAAAAAGTAATCGATCAATGAGGCATAATCAGCTTCTAATAAACCAGCTTTGCTATGCGCATTATTAATGGCATACAACATTCCCGTCTGCAATTTCCATTAATAAATGCATTTATTAGCGCGTTTTTCTCACTTGCCGATAATCAAATAGCTACACTCTATCAAGGAAGTAAAAAAAAAAAACAGGCCTTATATGTGGGACTCCTTATTAGATTGGTTTAATTGCAAACAGCTTAATTGCTTCTCACTCGGCTCCAGCAGTTTATAAGATACACGTCTTGGCTTGCTACGGAATTTGCGCTTTTACCTTATTTGAATTGAAATAGAAATACACGCTGAAGTTATATATGAAGTAGTTTTAAAATTATTGGGTGATCGCTTCCACAAAGTGATTTACATAAATCATGTGCAAAATTTAGTAACATTAGAGATATTAATAGTTGTATAACTACATACGTAATATATAAAATTTTAAAAAAAAATATATAACTAAGAACAAATACAAAACAATAAAATGACATAAATTCTCATTTTGCGATTGTGTACCCTGTTCTCAATTATGTTTTTTAAAATAGCAGAAGGTCATAAATAATAAACAAATCATCTTTTAGTTTTCAAAGTCACGTTCAAAATGTGCGAGAAAGTACAATAATTAGGGGGAATGAGGACAACTTTTAAAATGAGGATAAAACAATATTTACAAATGTAGACGAAACTGACTCCAAAACTGCCTTAGTGGATCATGCAATCAAACATCTAACAAAAATTTGACTTAGGAACAGTTTAAAATACTGGATAAAGGAAAGAACCTAATAAAAATAAAAGAAAATATAAAAATTATCAAAAAAACAAAAAAAAAAGAAAAAAACAGTAGAAACAAAGGAAATAAAATATTTAGATAATACCGTAAAATGGGGAAATATGAGTACAGTGTTGTGAAATTGATACAAACCTATACTCCTAGGATATTTTCATTTAACTGATTATAAATGGTCGACCTTTGTCTAAAGAGTGCAAACAGGCAAATATATACCTATGTATGTATATATATATATATATATATATATGTATATATATATATATTAAATATATATATATATATATATATATATATATATATATATTTATAAATAAAAGATAAATGAATATATCCTAGGATTATAGGTATGAACCAATTTTACCACCCTGTACTAAGTGGGGTCACCTTTTACGGTATATTTTCCAAAACAATAAACGTTCTTTATAAATTATGACGTCAGTTGCATTTTAATTTATTTTAATATTTCTTTAAGAACTAAAGCTTTTTTGGACATCGATTTTTAACCATGGCACTATCGATGTTAAACTGCTGTTTGTCAACGGCCATTTTATCTCATTACTTTAGACGTGGCCCTGCCTGAGGGAGGTCTTCCTTTGTTGAGGCTGTATAGAAATGTACATAACTTAGTTGCTCCAGAAGAGGCGTCTATTGGCGCGAAACATGTAGAGCGCAAAATAAAATAAAATTAACGAAAAGGTGAAGTTTTTATAATGTATGACCTTCTGCCACTTTAAAATACATACCAAAATTCCAAATTTTGGATAAAAAAATTATATAAAAAGATATATAAATTCATTGATTTTATTGACTTTTCGTATTTATATATTACAATTGAGCAGTTCCATTAAATATAATATAACTAGTCCAATGTCCAATATACCGATACATAAACACACGAACACAGACATACAAATAAAAAATAATATAAAGAAAAATAGGAAAGAAGAATTAAAAGATTAAGTAAAAAAAAAAAAAAAAAACGCTCTATGCAAGAGGAATAGGATTTTACACGTCCATTATGTTGGGTTAAGTACGAGAACCCAATGAACAGTCAATAAAATCTACGAACACAACACATAAATATGAAACAGAGATAAATAGACTCTAGGACGCAATAATGTTGCAATTACTTGCCCAAACAAATCGACATCCTATACATCCACAGATCCAAAAGGGTTCCATTCCCAAAGGTTTGGTATCTTTTCTTTAGAAAAAAAAAGGCATCAGCCCTATTCTGGCAAGAAAGGGGTGGTAACCTACATGAATATCGTCATAACATTTTTCGTCAATTATATTATTTTGACGTTAAAATTTAAACAAATAAATAGAACATTTCAATGAATTGGTGTCGGCCATGGTATGCTGTAGTTCATATTGGAGCATACCGCCCACGATGACGTCTGTACTGAAATGAAATGCGAGAGCCGAGAGGAATCCTGGAGTCTGGATAGACCAGGGGTTAATAATAAACACGTCCTAAGAGGAATAATAACCATAAGTGCTTTATAAGAGGGAGGCTGCTGTGATGATGTGATAATCCAGGCCTGCATGGGAGCCATAAACAAACCTAGGCGATATTAACTGTCACTCCATACTCTATGATTAACTATAATAACTGATGAGTAAACAGTATGCTTATAAATCATACCAATTGTATCAACAGCTACCTATTTTAACTAATTGCCTAGTCCGAAAATGTTTGGTGTTTTTTTTCTTTTAAGTTATGATAATTTTGATTTTTAATTTACTGCTCACCACCAATTCCTAGCTAGGATAAACATATATATATATATATATATATATATATATATATATATATATATATATATATATATATATATATATATATATTTATTTAGTATTTATTTATTTGAAATCTGTACAGGTCAACAGTACAATGATCAAGTATGTTGATCCAGATATTATGTACAAGTTGACAAAACTGGCAAAAGTAAAAAATTATTAAAAATAAAAAATTTGGAAGAAGCCAACCATTGTTGGCACTTCCAGAGGTGTCTCAATAAATATTTTACTGATCATGAAAAGATCAGGCAAGTAAATTGTCTCGGGGCTACTGTCTCTTGAGCCGCCTGGGGGATTGTCTGGATGGGATTGGGATGATAAGGCTTGACCTGCAGGATTAGGATGGTAAGACAATTTGGAGTGGAACGTTTGGAAACGGGTTTTAGCGAGGTCAAGGACAAATGGGATGTTGAGGTCATTGTGTAGGGTTTTGTTGGATACATAGAAAGGGGCCTTTACAATTTTACGGAGGACTTTTGACTGGAATGCCTGTATTCTGTTGATGTTGGATGGTTTTGCAGATCCCCAGAGTTCAAGTCCGTATGTCCATATTGGTCGAATGATTGTTTTGTATATCGTTAGTTTGTTTTGTATTGATAATTTAGATGAGGGTCCAAGCAGTCGTCTAAGTAGTCCGTATCGTTTGAATGAAGGATAAATATAACGTATTTTTTTTTAAAGAAAATCTTTTATCCCAGGGTTTATCGAATCCACGAACCTTTGCTTAGAGTTCTCACGGCTAAACAATCACGGGTAAAGGGTGTCCAAAAATTGCGATCAATAGACATTTTTATTTACAAACATTTCTCAATATATCGCACTAGTATTTCTAAAGTTTCACAACTCAAAAATCGGTGTTTTTCAGTTATGACTATAAAAGACATGGTAAATATTTTTTTATCAACCATCAAAACTGTATGTATCTGGCTTCAGAGCTTGTACACCAGAGGGCACTTGTGTCACCCTTCCAGTCATAATGCCATGCCCCTATATGGGCAAGAGTGAGACATTTTCAGTTGGGTTTTATTTTGAGTTGTGTCACATTAGAAATATTAGTGCGATATGCTCTATGTTATCGCAATGCTAAAGGTATGGTTTCATACATATTTTCAATCAATTATTAGGACAGCCATCTTAAGAAAAGACTGTACTATACTATTACACGACATTTATTTATACTACTTACGTGTGAAACAAGATTATTGGGAGAAATAGACACACATATATAGATAATTTGTTAAAATTAGAGTACACACTTTTGGGGGTCTCCCGTATATATATATATATATATATATATATATATATATATATATATATATATATATATATATATATATATATATATATATATATATATATATATATAAATTCCCATGTGTGCAGGACTTGTCAGTTTTATATTTATAATATTTTTTCTAGTAATCGCATTCTACAAGTTTAAATTGGCAAAAATGACGATCTTCTTTAATTTTCTTCAAAAATTATAATTAATAACGCCTCATGATTTAACATGTATTACTTAATTTTTTTGTTCGAGAACTATATAAAATTGGGGAAAATAAAATAAAATTGAAAAGAAGGATACTTATACCATTTCTCTTTAGAACTACTGAATTTTATTATATTGTTTTGTGCTCAGCATGTTCATGTTTTTTTTTTTTTTTTTTTTTTTTTTTTTTTTTTTTTTTTTTTTTTTTTTTTTTTTTTTTTTTTTTTTGCATGGCGGATGGTGCATTTATTGTATACCATTCAGATCAAATGGGGACGAGAGGACGTCGTAACAAGTACCTCTGAAGACCTCGGGCGAATAAAAGTATTAAGAAAATGGCCTATATCTCAAACATTTTTTTGTATTGGAAGAAAGTCAATGAATAAAGAAAATTAACCAATTTTAATTTTAATAAATTAATATAAACGCTAATTTTAATAAATTCACGTCAATTTTATTCATTGACTTGAATAAAGTCAATTTATCTTTATGACTGCCTAGTCATAAAGATAAATTGAGTGCTATCTTATTGACCGCAAGCCCCTGAATAAAACGAGAATTATTTATATATACAGTTTGGGTCATCTTTCGATAGAATATATATATATATATATATATATATATATATATATATATATAATGTATAGTAAATGCCGAGTTATTTGTGTGTGGGTGTAATATAGATGAGTGAGAAGATGGCTGTGTTTGAACCTCGGCTGAAATAAGACCCAAGAGACCTTGGCCAAACCTACGACAGGCTTGATTTAGAGCCAAGTCCCCGAAGCACTACTTCCGCTTGGCTCGTTTCAAGTCCCTTATTTCTTCACCTTCGTCGGCCTTATCTACAGAAAACACTAGTCTCATACTACTGTCTTTCAATTAACTAGAGATAAAGTTTAAATGAAAGATTTGATTATTGGTACAATTGTTTTATCGATTTTCTTCAAAATAATTTAGATACATTGTTTCGCTATTGTTTTTTCGTTTTCTTCTTGCAAAATAAAAAGTCCGTCACGCATGAGCTATATAACTAAGCCAATTCCTCAGAAGTTGGGTAGTGTACACTGCATTTCAGTATAATATGCTTAAACTAAACAATATAAATAACAACCAATACCCGAGCCGGTTTGGCGGCTAAATTCGATTTGAACAGATCACAGACCAACTTCTAAGGAACCGATTTAGTTTGTTTTAAAACATATCTTTGCCTTTAGATACCCACGACGTTTAACGAGTTTCGTTAAAATACAAGAGAAATTAGAAATGAATAAATTAGTACATAATTGGAGACTAGAGTAAACCCCCTTTTTAGATTAGCCGATTTAGTTTATTTTTAAAACATATCTTTGCCTTTAGATACCCACGACGTTTAACGAGTTTCGTTAAAATACAAGAGAAATTAGAAATGAATAAATTAGTACATAATTGGAGACTAGAGTAAACCCCCTTTTTAGATTAGCCGATTTAGTTTGTTTTAAAACATATCTTTGCCTTTAGATACCCACGACGTTTAACGAGTTTCGTTAAAATACAAGAGAAATTAGAAATGAATAAATTAGTACATAATTGGAGACTAGAGTAAACCCCCTTTTTAGATTAGCCGATTTAGTTTATTTTTAAAACATATCTTTGCCTTTAGATACCCACGACGTTTAACGAGTTTCGTTAAAATACAAGAGAAATTAGAAATGAATAAATTAGTACATAATTGGAGACTAGAGTAAACCCCCTTTTTAGATTAGCCGATTTAGTTTATTTTTAAAACATATCTTTGCCTTTAGATACCCACGACGTTTAACGAGTTTCGTTAAAATACAAGAGAAATTAGAAATGAATAAATTAGTACATAATTGGAGACTAGAGTAAACCCCCTTTTTAGATTAGCCGATTTAGTTTATTTTTAAAACATATCTTTGCCTTTAGATACCCACGACGTTTAACGAGTTTCGTTAAAATACAAGAGAAATTAGAAATGAATAAATTAGTACATAATTGGAGACTAGAGTAAACCCCCTTTTTAGATTAGCCGATTTAGTTTATTTTTAAAACATATCTTTGCCTTTAGATACCCACGACGTTTAACGAGTTTCGTTAAAATACAAGAGAAATTAGAAATGAATAAATTAGTACATAATTGGAGACTAGAGTAAACCCCCTTTTTAGATTAGCCGATTTAGTTTATTTTTAAAACATATCTTTGCCTTTAGATACCCACGACGTTTAACGAGTTTCGTTAAAATACAAGAGAAATTAGAAATGAATAAATTAGTACATAATTGGAGACTAGAGTAAACCCCCTTTTTAGATTAGCCGATTTAGTTTATTTTTAAAACATATCTTTGCCTTTAGATACCCACGACGTTTAACGAGTTTCGTTAAAATACAAGAGAAATTAGAAATGAATAAATTAGTACATAATTGGAGACTAGAGTAAACCCCCTTTTTAGATTAGCCGATTTAGTTTATTTTTAAAACATATCTTTGCCTTTAGATACCCACGACGTTTAACGAGTTTCGTTAAAATACAAGAGAAATTAGAAATGAATAAATTAGTACATAATTGGAGACTAGAGTAAACCCCCTTTTTAGATTAGCCGATTTAGTTTATTTTTAAAACATATCTTTGCCTTTAGATACCCACGACGTTTAACGAGTTTCGTTAAAATACAAGAGAAATTAGAAATGAATAAATTAGTACATAATTGGAGACTAGAGTAAACCCCCTTTTTAGATTAGCCGATTTAGTTTATTTTTAAAACATATCTTTGCCTTTAGATACCCACGACGTTTAACGAGTTTCGTTAAAATACAAGAGAAATTAGAAATGAATAAATTAGTACATAATTGGAGACTAGAGTAAACCCCCTTTTTAGATTAGCCGATTTAGTTTATTTTTAAAACATATCTTTGCCTTTAGATACCCACGACGTTTAACGAGTTTCGTTAAAATACAAGAGAAATTAGAAATGAATAAATTAGTACATAATTGGAGACTAGAGTAAACCCCCTTTTTAGATTAGCCGATTTAGTTTATTTTTACAAGATATATTTGCCTATAGATGTCCACGACATTTTCTAAATACCGTTGCAATATAACAAAAATTACACGCGGTATGGAAAATTAGTCATTTGTTTATGGAGTAAGCCCCCTTCCAGATGGATCGATTTTGATGGTTAACGAACTCGTGCAATCTTTTGCTAAGGGAATCTTTTGCTACGTACTAAGTTTTGTGGTGAAAAGACAAATACTTTTTAATTCGTGGTTTTTTGTTGTTATTACATTTAAAAATTAAATGAGTGTGTCAGTAAAACAAGGTATGAAAATATGTGTTTCCTAGGGCGAAGGGGGGGAGGGAGTCCTCGTTTTTTTTGGTTGAATTTAAGGCGTGTCAACCGTTGGGGTCATTAACGCCAGATATAATGACCCCAACGGTCATAAGCTCCTCTTCTCTTTGAGATGCTATTTTTTCACGAAAGATTAAAACCAACCAATAACTCTTTCTATTCGATTACTTATGGAACTAGAGCAACAAACGGAAACACGCTAAGATGACGCAGATCCTTTGAGTTGGACTTTTTAATTAAATTTTTGATATTTTATGTTTGATCTTTTTTTTTTTCTTTCTTCCTTTCTATCTTTTTTTTTATATTGTATTATATACATTTATTACAGTTGTTTAGTTGTATACTGATGTGTTTTAATTTTATGGATCTCCTATTTTGTTTGTACACTACAATTTTATAGAGCAAATCGCACAGTCACGTGCTCTAAAACCGAATAAATAATGATCCATTAGGTGTCATATCTTTGGAGCTTGCTAGACGCCTGAGCATCGTAACATCAGAATGATAATGAAAAAAAAAATAATAGTTACAAGAACTTAAAAGAACCTTAGAATGAATTTATAAGAGCTGATGTACCTTAATATACCTCTTCATTTCTGGAATAATAAATTCGTCAAAAGAAAGTTATGGTTCATGCAGGCATTTTCTGCGTGCCATACCGATGACTCATAGCACTCCTGGGTGACAATAGGAGACAGTCTATCGTCTGCTTTCTCCTTAAAGCTTTTTTTGCTGCTCAGACATTGTTGGCTGTTGGTGGTTCATGATATTCTTCATATTGGAAATATACAAAGCACTCCTTGCAACAGTCACATTTCA